>JADLZN010011686.1:0-67500 GCA_018155175.1 Sinocyclocheilus anophthalmus | reverse complement strand
GCTGACCTTAGGAACATTGAATCATTTAGGTGCTTTGAGAGCTATTGTGTTTACTGAAGTGAGCGTGTGCTTGTTGTGCTGTGGGTCTTTCGGTGTTAGTTGTACTCCGGGGTTTAAAGGTACATTAAATCGGCCTGTTTGCTGCCCTGGTGGCATACACACATGCACACACGCTGAGCTAATCAACCCAAGAGGATCTTCAGAAAGGAAAATTTGAGTCATCTAATTCCAAATCCTCACTGGCACTGATCTCGTCTACTGTATGTGTGGGAAAGAGTGGAGAGGAGTTGTTTGGGAGCAAGCCAGTGGTAATTTAGTTTCTGCATGTCTATATCTCAGCTCTATAAACACACACATAGTCATACTCAAAGACTTGGGTATTGGAGGCTGGTAGGTTGAGTGCGCTTGTGACCGCAGTGAACACACAGTGCTGGCACGCTTCCTCTAGCATTACTCCCAGAATCTCAACCAACAAACCTACAGTTTTGTGCCCTGCAGACTCAGTGTTGTACTGAATACTAGTTGGCATGTGAATACTAGCCAGGGAAGTGGATGTGCATTCAAATCTCTGAATTCTGAATCTAAAAAGTGCTTGATGTCATAAGATGCCAAAGTGATGCCAAAGAAGAATATTTTGAAGTCCATAATGCCACTGATATGAAACAGTCCAGGTCCCAGGTTTTTAATCTCTCTTACACTGTGAGAATTTTTATTGGAATTATTGGAATATGTTTTGTACAAGAAAATATTGTTTCAGTCTCTGTGAAATGTAACTAATTGTTTTCACGTTCATTTTCTTCAGCGTAACCTAAAATGAAATATAGTTAAACTGAGAAAGATTTAGCAAAAAATAAATAAAGAAACATTAAGAAGGTTTTGCTTAAAAAAACGATTAAACAAGTGTTGTACAAGTGTACTGATAGAGTTATTGAATAAGTTTGAATGAATATCATTACCAGTGTTGGGCAAGTAACGCGAGTTATGTAATCAGATTACTTTTTTCAAGTAACTAGTAAAGTAACGCATTACTTTTATATCTGAGATACTTTTTCAAATAATTAATGCCAGTTACTTTTTTTCCCCATTTATTGATTGAAAGCTCTCCTGTCTCCATGTTGAGAGAAATCAGGAGTAAGATGTTAGTTTAGTCCTAGAATAAATGTAAACATGCTAATAATTTAATCTCACTCACTCACAAAAAAAAAAATTTGATTTAGTTTTCTTCAAAATTAATAAAAACACTTAAACGCAACTCAGAATATGTCTCAAAGCTGCAAAAATTAAATATGTTAAATAATACAAATATCCTTTATGTATTTAATTCCATTTTATTAACCAATGGCTTTGCTGCTGACCTTGATCCAAATTCAACCGTACTAATAAGCACAAATTACACAAGATAAACGAACTTTTCTTCTTTTTTCATTGCTGAAGAGTGTTGCACTTTCTTCTCTTGTTCTCCTTCTACAGAGTGAATATTTACATTTCCTTCAGCCTGAGGCTTTTGGTGTGAAATGGCTTTTATATTTGCCAAAAATAGAACTTTTTATATTAAAAGCAAACAAGCAAGCCCAGCCCAGATTTAAAAAGTAACGCAAAAGTAACATAACGCATTACTTTCCATAAAAAATAACTAACACAATTAGTTACTTTTTTATGGAGTAACGAAATATTGTAATGCATTACTTTTAAAAAAGTAACTTTCCCCCCCCCACCAGATCTGTACTGTAACTTTAATGAATAAGTAATTTAAACGAATGTTATCGGTAGAATTAGTTTTTACTTTTATTGATGGTTCTTTTTAGAATAATGTTTTTTGTTTTATTAATTTTTTTTTTTTTTCTTTATAATAGTAATCAAAAAGTAAAAATGAAACCAGTGACGCCCAAACAAATGACTCTAAAAAGTCTGTTTTTTTCAGTGAAACAGCACACAACTATACAGGGGTGCGTTTCCCAAAAGCATGGTTAGCTAACTACGTTAGTTCCATTGAACTCTATTGGTAAACGACTGCTGGAATGAATTAAGACATAGTGTTTTTGGGAAATGCATCCCAGTGTAGTTACTGACAGGTTGTTTGATGCGTAGTCTAAAAAAACAATCTAAGTGTTTCAGTAGTAAATATTCACAAACAAAAATGTACCACCATGTGTTGTTTAATACTATATTTAGATAGGATTAGGTAAATTATTGTATTGCACATTTAGGCCACTTTTTAAAAATGTATGAAAAAGCACTTGTTTTTTTTTTAAATGTTTTTATTGAAATTATCGCATCATTTGGATTTTTTTTATTTTTGTTCTCAAATATTTATTCCTTATTAATCCTTATCCATCCATCTCCTTATTCATAACCATGATGGTTCTTTCAATCGTTTTTATTTAATGTATTCTATTGGCATTTACTTATTTTGAATGAGTCACTTTTAAATAACTCAATTGATTTGACACTTTAGCCAACTCAAATCTAAGCATAGCTGAATTCAATTCAAGATATTGCTATTAATCAGTTGTCATAATGTAGTTGAATGCATACATTAATAGGCAAACCTTACATTAATAATGCCATAGAAGAAACTGATTCCACAGCACAACCATCTTACAGTTTTTTTCAGGTGCTTACACACATTTTCAAAGCTTCGCCTTTTTTAATTTTTTTCAAAACTTTACACACAAATCCAAGAATTGCACACAAAATGCAAAATGCCTCACATCTCTTGCAAAATGAAGCACTGCATTCAAAATATCACAAACACATCTCAAAATCAAACGTTTGCAAACACCTTTGCCATAATATTAATTCCTGTTAGATTTCTGTGTGGTACATAGAGAATTGTGTGTTGTGTTTTGCAAAAAGTGTTTTATGAAATTGAAAACGGAGTCTAAGGCAGAGAATTAGTGTATGGTTTTGCAGATTTGGTCTGTGCTTCTGCTGTTTGAGTTTCAGGTTCCAGATATTGTGTGACAAGTAAAGATTTCGTGTGTAAGCAGTTTAAAAAAAACTGTAATTTATTTTAATGCGATGGGAGAACCTTGCATTGCCATGATGTCATAGGTCAATCTTTATAAGTTCAGGAGTATATGGTTGGAAACTTCCAAATAACCACATAGCCGACCCTAGAAAACCCTGTTTAGTGAAAACAAAGAAGATGCTTCAAATAACCATTAAAGAACTATTATTTTAACACAGCATTTCTCACTACAACTTCCCATCTCTCTTTTTGTTTAAATGTAATTCTATCTTCCACTTTAACATAATCACTTTCTCCTCGCTCTCTTTTTGTTCTCTATTACTCACCTACCTCTCCTCCCTTACTCACTCCATTTGTCAGACACTCCTTTCTCTCCTTTAATCTCTCTCTCTCTCTGTCTCACATCCATCCCCCACAGTTCTCAGGTTGCTCGTAACTAAAATCAGGGTGCTTTGATTCTTCTTCCAGGATACCAGAGTTCCCCTCCTCCTCTCAGCGTCTCTGCGTGAGTGTGTGTTTGTCAGCAGGTGCTCTGAAAGTTCTGGCTTTCACGGTAGCTCTCAGGCTGTTGAAAAGCCCATACTGTAGGCATTAGGGATAATTGATGGGATGCAAGAATGAGTAAATCATGTCTACTATGTGTGTGATGCGGGTGAGCCGTGTGTGAGAGGAGAGAGAGAGACGAGAGAAGGATCTTGCCCCCAAGAGTTTACTCTTCACAATAGCTGTAGTGGAAGTTGGCAGAAAGAGCAGTGAGTCCAGAGGCTTTGAACCGGATGCGGTGTGTGTGGTGTGGTGGTGTCGTGTGGGTGTGTGTGTGGTGTTGGGTGTTTGTGGGTGTGGTGTGTGTTAGAGTGGTGCTGTGTGTGTTGTGTGCACGATCATATGAGGTAATCAGGAGGAAGCCAGAACGCACTGTGTTAAGTTCAGCCCTCTAGAGTACAGCCGAAGAATAACATGAATGGAAAGAATGTTTCATTCTTTTTTAAAGCACCACTCTGTGGTAAATTATAGTATAGCCTTTAATCAGTGTGATATTAAAAAAAATAAAATATTTCGATGGGGGATGTTGAAAGGAATGTTTATTTTAAACTAGGTTGCTTGTTTTTATTCCATTTTATTTTTGGGAACTTTTTTACTGATAAAACAGTGTAGAAGAGGACAGGAGGGTATTGTAAAAAAAGGCAGTTCGAACCTGGTATATCGACATGAGCACTACGGGTCAATAGCCAGAGGGCGACGATGGTAGCAGGCAGGACTGTAACACTTTTGCCTTTTGTACAGGTTTATCCCAAACTATAAGATGTTGTAATGTACAACATTTGTTGGTTCGTGAGGGAACCATTAGCATAAGTCTAAGTGGACATCCATGAAATTGTGGATTCCCACAAGGCTCAATTCTTGCACCGATCTTTTTTAGCCTGTATATGCTCCCACTAAGGCAAATAATGAGAAAGAACCAAATCGCATATCACAGCTATGCAGATGATACCCACATTTACCTAGCCTTATCACCATATGACTACAGCCCCATTGACTCCCTCAGCCAATGCATTGATGAAATTAACAGTTTGGATGTGCGAGAACTTTCTTCAGTTAAACAAGGAAAAAAACTGAAGTCATTGCATTTGGAAAAAAAGATGAAGTTCTCAAGGTGAATGCAAACCTTGACTCTAGGGGTTCTCTACACAACAAAAATAATCAAAATCAGGAATCTTGGGTGATTCTGGGAGACAGACCTTAGTTTCAGTAGGTCATGTCCAAAGCTATGTAACTAATCAGCGACTACATCTCAAAACATTGCAAGAACTTAGAGGTTTGTTCCAGTAAAGGACTGGAGAGAAAACGTGTTCATGCCTTTATGCACCAGCAGGGGTGGTGGATATTTGTTGTAATGTTTCCTCACCGGGCGCTTCCCAAGGAAGGACCATGTAGGACAGCGGCACTAATCCAGCACGCTGCTGCCAGAATCTGCTAGAACAGAAACTCTGAGACTAAGCACACCAGTCCTCAGGTACTAACTGGCTTAGTATATGTAGGAGATGTGTAAGTACTTTTATCGTTAATAAATCCATCGTTGGCCTAGGGACCCAAAACATTGCAGCCGATCTGCTCATGAATCTAACAACAAACGAGCACTCAGATCAATTAGGATCGAGCAGTTAGAAATAACAAGGGTTTCACACCAAAAAAGGCATGATGCTTGTAGTTATTATGCCGCCGCAGCTGGACTCCGCAGCTTCCAGACAGAAGAGATCAGATGTGCTAAAAATGTCACATTTAAATGCAGACTCAAATCTCATCTGTTTAGCTGCACATTTATTGAATTAACACTGTGCACTGTCCTAACTGATTGCACTGTATTTTATGTATAATCATTTTCTATCTTTAACTGTTTACAATTCATTTTAAATGAATTTTTAAATCATTTTAAAAGTTTTAAAATTCCTTGTTTTATTATTGTGAATATTTTTTAATAATTATTTTCTTATCTTTTATGTAAAGCACTTTGAATAACCATTGTGTATGAAATGTGCTATAAATAAACTTGCCTTGCCTTGCCTTGGTCTTAACCGAGTCGAATAGTGTCAAGTACAAAAAAAGAGATGGTTTGTAACACTATTAGACAACTTCTATTTAATTGTGTATATGCATTTATTTTGTTAATAAAATGTATTTGTTTGAAATTCCTTTTTAAATAAACCTCCAACAAACCCAGAACTGCAGTTAATTTTGTTTTTATGACATTTAGTTTATTTTAGTCAATAAACAGCATACAAGTTGGGTAAGCTATTGAACAATTAGATGATAGTAATAATAATAAAAATAGATGCTGAGTGTTTGTGTGCATGTTGTGTGCATTTTTTAATAGAGTGTCAATTTTATTACTTTTTTTTTTGTTTGAGAATAAATGGTTAAAATAAAATGCATTACTGTTTAAATGTTTGAGGTCAGATTATTTTTTTAAAGTTGAATGATGCATTACATTGGATCAAAAGTGAAAAAATACTTTTGTATAATGTTGCAAAAGTTTTAGAACGCTACGAAAGATTTATTTCTCAAATAGATACTGTAAAAATGCATCACAGTTTCTTCAGAAATATTACGCAGCACAGCTGTTTTTAATATTGATAGTAATCATAAATGTTTCTTGATCACCAAATCATAATATTAGAATAGTTTCAAATTTCAAATTAGAATAATTAGAATAATTTCCAATTCAGCTTTGCCATCACAGGAATAAATATATATTGAAATAGAAAACCGTTATTTTACATTGTAACAATATTTCAAAATATTGCTGTTTTCACTGTATTTTACAGCAAATGCATACAACCTTGTTGAGCAGAAGAGACTTATTCCAAAAACATTTGTAAAAATCTTACCAACCTCAAACGTTTGAACAGCTTAGTATTTAAAATTTAATGAAGAGTATCTGCTGATAATACCATTTTTATCATATAATATTTATTATGCTGATCCCAAATCAAGTTTTGTCCTTTAAATAATTGATATTTGTATTCAGAGACAACTTCAGGTCTACCTCAGAGGATGATGCTCATAGATCATAGAGATTTCATCTCTGTACCTATTTCAAACTGGTTAAACTAACAGTGTTACAACGAACCCCATGTTATAACCATCTTCCCCACAATTTTCCATTCAAAACATGATCCTCACTGAGATCAAACAAGGCTGAGATTGTGTCCAAACGCACAGCATTTTCACTTTAAGTGATAACGGAACAATTAGACTACTCGTGGCTGGTTAGTCAACAGTGTATTTGTATTGGTCAGTCTGCATTTCCTGAGCCAGTCATTACATCTACATCAGTGATCAGGCCTAAAGATCAATAAAGTCCATCTACATTGATCTCGGGAGCTCAGTGCGGTGAAACAAGTAATAATTGCACAATTCTCTGGATCTGATTGGAATCCTATAAAGTCTGGAATATCCGGCCTGGTTTTCTCTGTGGGACATGTGTTTTTGATAGTGTGGCGTGTTATTGTGAGGACTTCCCTTGACTGTGTTGAACACTTGCAGTTCTGTTGATGTTCCTTTTGGGTCTGTTTGCTTTCAGAAATATCCTTGTGTTTGTTTGTATTAGCTTTGGGTTCTCATATCACATCTGTTGTGCATGATTATCTCTAACTGTGTTCCTCTCGCTCTGTCTCGGTCTCATGAGTCTTTTTTTTTAAAGCATCGACTCTGTTGTTCATTATAAACTACTTTAGTAGATATTTTCATATCCAGCCCTGTGAGAGGAGAACAGCAAGATGAGTTGCTCTTTCCTGAAGAAGCATCCCTTATGACTAATATTGTAAAGAACCGTGCTGTGTTAAGACAGATAAGCCCCTTAAAGACACTTTTGGATACTTACTGTAAGGCAAGACACCAACGAGGATAGGGTAAAATTAATAATAAAATCATAAAATTAATAGATGCTCAGTCCATAGTTGATTAATCACAGTGCATTAAGACGATTGTTTTGTATCACAAGTTTTCTTAAATGTTATGTTTGAATATGCAAATTAGGCATTATCATAAGTCCGTACCTACAGTTCTTGGTTCTTTTGCTGACATTAATATTTTTTTTACATAGGGGTTTGTGTATATGTTTTTTTTTTCAATCCATAAATCAACAAATGCTCTCAACAGCCAGAAAAAAGATTTATTTCTTGATTACATGTTTTTAAGGAACACCGATATATTTTAAAAAGGGTTGTGATGTCTATGAACATCTTCCTCTGCAAAATCATCAGAATAGTAGATTAGAATAAAACTGAAAGAAGTTTGGAGTACTGAAAAGTGGAAGATTTCTGGATTAGTGCATGAGAGGCAAACTCTTTTGAGGGAAACCGTTTGGTAAAATATATGTGTTGTAATTGAAAAATCTAGGAGCAATAGAAAGAAAACGTGTATAATAAAATAAAAACCACTAAAAAGTGTATTTGGAGGTTTTCTTCCACTAGTCTGAAGGAAGGCAATGTTATGAAAGCAAAATAGTTTTAATAGTTAAAATTCAACATCGGACCAGGTGCTTGAAAAACTATTGTTTCTTGTCTGTGTGACTCAATAACAGGAACGGACTTGCATGTTTCGGATAGCAACTATTGAACAAAGTTCATTATACCAAAATAAAGGAGCACAATTTAGCGTCTTTCCCTATGCTCCCCAGCTCCGAACCCCCTTCCCCCCCCCGAGCAAACATTTTGAATCTGCGGAATGTTTGCAGAAGAAGCCACTTCGGTTCGAAAATGTCTGTAATACTGTGAAATTCAAGTGTGCAATGACAGAATAAGTTTTGGGAGGTCAAGTGTATTTCACACAATCCAGACCTGAAGCCCCTAAATGATAATCCTACCAATTTAATTCAAAATACAATGAGGAGACTGTGAAGTGGACATTGACAATTTTTTCAAACAATGGAGATTTATTTCAAGGAGTTAATTCATTGAAGTGACCTAAATTAGGATGACCAGAAAAGTATTAAATATACTGTGGAAATGTATGGACATTAAACAGGAAAGAAAGAGTATGCAGTCATCTTCATTAAAGGCCAGGAACCAGCTATAGGTGTTTTAATGATACAGGGGATTTAGCAAATCTGTGGCTGAACATCGGAAATTTAGCAATCATAAAACAACTTGACAAGACTGTAAACACATGCGTGTAAGTGACTCTGGACAAATGTGTGTGTGAGTTGAGTGTGTTTGTTTGTGTGTGTGTGTGTGTGTGTTGTGTGTGTTGTGTGTGTGTGTGTGGTGTGTGGTGTGTGTGTGTGAGTGTGGTGAAGTGGTGTGTTGAGTGTGTGAGTGTCGTGAGTGTGTTGGGTGTTGTGCCGCACTTCAGGGGGAAGGAGAATGAGGAGAATGGTGGAGTAAGTTTATCTGTGTGTGAGTTGATAGAGATGCACACAGCGGCACTCCTCCTTAAATTTGTTTGTTGCAGTAATTATCTCTTTCCTTTTATTTAATGGGGTCGAAGTCCCGACCCTTCCGGATGTCTTGTGTGATATGATTGGGATGGCATAGGTCATAGGTCAGTGGTGTACTGAAATGAAACATTTAGGAGAAAAATACAGTTTTTATTTTTTTAAAGTCGACAGAGCAAAAGAAAAGTTTGATAAAAATAGCTGTGCTTAGCTGTGTGTAGATTAGAACTATAATGATTTAAGTGATATAAACTACATGATGTTTTTTTTTTATAGCTGCATTAAGTTAAACCGTTTTATTAATCATTCTGGTTCTATTTGTGTCATTGTTATTTTAATATGATTGAGATACTACAGTTTTTACTTGTTTACAGTTTAAACATGGTTTATTTGTCCATTTCCATTTTAAATGTAGTTTTATATTGTTATTGTGTGTTTTTAGTATTAGTATTTATTTTTGTGTGTAAGGCTTGTTTTTTTCTGCGTGCGAGATGAATCAGTGATGAGACAGACCAAATCGGCGAATGAGTTATATAAAGAGGAGTCGGCTCTCCAACGCAGCATCACTGGGTACTTTGAAATCCGCCGATCGGTCTGCGCAGCGCCGATGCATCTCGAATAAACCTCTAGTGTCTTCATAGAACTGCATAATTTATTCGCGAATCGGACGTTACGGCTCGCGCTGTGTTCGATACTGCATTTGAAAACATGGCGCGCAATCTGAATTTGGAATCAATACCACCTTGTAGACCTATTTTTGTCGCATTTGGGACGTTATTTTAGTTTGAAATCACGTGAGAGGAAATTAACTGTAATATTATCTTCTTATTTAGAGGAGTTTATGTTGTTGCAAATGCTAATATATAGTACAAGTTCTATGAATTATGAATTATGGTTGTTTTTGTAATTGTTTTGTAATTGTTGTAATTGTGATTGTTTGTTTCTCCCATAGCCTTTGTGATAGCAAATGTTTGTATATTTAGAAGCTTCTACAATTTTTTTTTTCTGATGTTGTTAATATATGGGCCTGTGTAAGCCAGATGGGGCTCCTACAATAGGCCCTTTCGCACCGCTTTAGTTCCAGAACTAAATGTACATTACTGAAGTACTGGGACGATTTGCCGAGAGCATTTTCAGTACCATTTAAGGGTTGCATTGCACTGAGCGTGTGTACGAGGAAGTGACTTAGGCGCGACAGTAGGACGTCATTTAGTGGCGCGTGCAAAACCAGAAACAAAGAAGAAGAACTCATAAACACAGGAGGATGGAGGACGCGTGGATCGGAGCTGTGAGTTGTTGTGTTCTCGGGGTTTCACAATTAAGGGACATGGATATCGAACTATACGTTAAAGCGGACCGAAAGAACGGAAAGGAGGACCTAAGAATCCTCCAACAACAAACTGGGCAGTGAGTGCTACATGCTACACAGTGCCTGCACTTCAGCGTCCGGCACTATCGCTGTTCTCCTAATTGCGAAATAAGATGACCATGCTTACCAGTATGTGACACAGCGGTTTAAATTCTGGGGGTTGTGGGGAGTCGCGTAGCGTTGGCCAATCGTGTCTATACTCAAATTAGTAACGTTTGCGGGTTGACCCTCTCCGGAGTAGGAGCTAATGTGGTGGCTCGAAAAAAGGCAGGTACTGTGGTTACTAAAATGCTCCCAGTTCCGGCGGTGCGGAACACACGAAAAGTGGGGAGTTCCACAATTAGTTCTGGTACTATGAAAGGGTTCCTGCGGTGCGAAAGGCCTTATAGTAGTGCGGCCAAAGGTACCGAATAGAATTCGGTCCATAATCTGTAAGGTCTCAGATTTCACTTAGCGTCGATCATCTGACACACACACAAACACACTTAGTGTGCATCAGTGTCAAATTCTCGATTCTGTTGTGCCGCTCTTTGGTTTTCTTCTTGGGCAGGTTGTGAGGCACTTGGGATTATGACTGGCTTCTACCAGTTTGTCTTGTCCTCTATTCTTGAGAGATCTTTCTCAATCATCTTTTTACCATGATGGAGAAGACTAGACAGAGAGAGAAGTAGGGTGAGTGAGATGATAATATATATAGTAAATATCTGACTTTACTATGAAATTGAAAGTAGAAGAGTGTTGTTATCAATCTTAGGTCTTCCATGTTACCAAGGTGATTTGTTTGATCAAAAATAAGGACAAACAGTAGTACCCTAATTTAAATTGCTTTTGTCTGTATTAATGTTATCAAAGCACAAAAAAGACAAAGAAAAAAAAAATCCACTCATGCTCTTGACTAAATCACTGCTTACTAGGGAGTAATGTACAGTTAATTTATATTAATAAATGTCTGCTTGAAAGAATGAAAAATTGTATGCATGTTGCTCTAAAGAATGCAAATATAACCATTGGTCATTCCTTGAAAAGAAGAAAATGTGCTTATTTCTTTTTAAGAAGTGGTTTTATTTCATTTTAAGATACATGTGTTTGTATCACGCAACTTAACTCTGTCTGCGGTATTGCCCTATTATATATATTAAATTTTGCCTCTGAAAGGGAAACTCCTAAAATGCATATTCAATAAGGTCAGGCACAAAAAAAAACTGTCCACGCCTTTCAGTGCTAATTCTTCACTGCATGTCTTTAGTAAATCCTGACAGTACAATTTTAACGCCAAAAGACAGTTTGCGCTGGCGCAAGCTGTTAGTAAAACTGACTCTAAGGCCCAATCCCAATTCTGTTTTGTACCCCTTCCCATTCTCCCTTGAAACAGAGTGTCAAGGGGTAGGGTTGAAAATATTCCCCTAAGAATTGGGACACCACTACTATACGTCGCACGTCATCATACGTCGTCTAGCTTCTACAATACACACACCTATACTGGTGTGTGGGTGAATTAGAGCTTTAATTACCGTTCTATATTAAGTGCTGCTTACACTCACACACACACACACACACAACAACCCACACACTTATCAGAGATTGAGCAGCTCACACATACAGGAGCAAAGAAACTTGTCAATGCTGCCCCACAACTTTTATTAATAACAGTTTAAATACTGAATCGCTACATTATATTTTCCAGCAACGAGAGGATATAATCACTGTTTTTGAAGTAAACTCACTCTAAAAAGATAAATGCACAGATGCGCATGTACGCAACTTTCTCTCTCTCTCGAATTGGCAATATTTGAGAAAAGGGTTTAGTGATTTCTAATTATTTGGGGGACTAGCCCCCCTCAATGTCTACGGTGGTTATCGCCCTGATCAGACATTAAAATATGTTGTGGCACTATCGTGCAGTCTGTACTAATATGACGTTAGCAAACTTTAGCGATTTTTTGCAAACATTTCTTTGAGTAACATGACCGTAAATATGAACTCACGATTGAATGTAACATAAAACAAATGATTACTTTTCGTTAAAATCTTTATTAATGGCAAAAATGGGCACCCATGTTGCCGCTGAAGCCGTATTTCGCTGAGATAATTCATAGGCCTACCCCTTCGTTTGAAGTGTGGTCCTGAAAAATCTTCGTTTGAAGACCCCTACCCCTCCAACCAAAAGAGAATTGAGACGCCCCTGCCCCTTCACGTGAAAGGGTAAGGGCTAAGGGGTAGAATTGGGATTGGGCCTAAGACTCCACCCGTTACAGTAGCGGCCTTTTTGAACAGCACAGTATTGTTTTTCGCTACTCCTTATTCAAAATTAGTCCAATTCTTACGAAAAATGTATTTTGTTTTTGAAAAAATAATTGGAGAAAGTCTTTACAATTCAAAGGATAATGCTTTTGACCCAAGGTGCCACTTTGCACATAGGGTTAGTTTTGTAACTCAGAGGTCAAATTGTTTTCACTTTGAACCCATTAACCATTGACCTTTTCAAGTACACTCGATAATAACCAAGATAGAGATTGACAGGATTGTGTCTAGATGCATGGAGTTGTGCTTGTACAGCACAATGTTACAAACATGATATTCGGAACAACATAATGCCTGTATTTTTTGTTTCATTGTGGTTAGTTTGTTGCATTTATCCATTTAGTACTCTATATGCGACGTGTTTCATGTGGAGGACAAAGCAAAGCCTGATGCTTCTGTTGAGTCACGTGAAGCCTCCTGATCTCAGCTTCTTCTCCTGAGAACACAACTGACATAATGTGTCCCCTCTAGAGTTTCAGTTCAATTTTATTTGTATAGTGGTTTTTATAATAGATGTTGTTCCAAAGCAGCTTTACAGAAGATAGAAAAAGGAAGAAGATAAAAGATGAAGAAAATAATGCCTTGCAACCCCCCAGTGAGCAAGTTGTTTTCATAAACTGTGCTCAGATTTGCCCAGATAACAAAGTTAGCAATTTCAGAGATTTCAATACCTTGAACATATCTTATTATAACTTCAAATAGTTCAAATCAAATGGAATATGCATCTTGCAACTGTATTCTTTTTATATGCTTTTTTTTTTTACATGTGTCTCACTCATTTCTGTTTCTCTGTTTCTTTTATTGTTGTAAGTACATTTAGAGAGAACAAAAAAAATAATCTGAGAATAAGTTGATATTTTAAAGAGCCGTTCACCCAAAACTTGATGAAATGAATCTTTTCATGTTACTTTTCTATGCAACAACAATTCATATAGTGACCACATCTGTGAAGCTCTGAAACATGCAAAACACATAATTAAAGTAGTCCATATCCTATTCCAAGTCTTGTAAATGCCAAATGATGGCATAGCGTGACAACCAGAGCAGATTTAAATTGTTATTATTCGCTGAATGCCATTATGGAGCTCTAAAATCTCATTCTCCATTGCAACTATTTCTTCACATATGATAAATCTTGTGTGAAACACCATTTTTGGATCTGAATGTTGCAAATGAGATTCTAGAGCTTCGGCGTAGGTGAAGAGTAAGTGAATATCTTCCTACGTTTTAGTCTGTTCATTAAGCAGAGCTGTCATATTGCATCAGAAAACACTGAATATTGTGCATAAACTATGTGCTATGTTTATGATGCTTGTACTCTTTCTTTTTCCTTTTTAAAGCTTGACAGTCATAGTCTGTTGTATGGAGAGAAAAAAACAAAACATCAACAACAAAACTTGTTTTCTTCAAAAAGTCTTCCGCAGAAAAAATACCCACAGTCAGATTTTGAATGACACAAAGGCGACTAAATAATGGCAAAATTTGAATCACTTTTTCTTTTCTTCATGTATTTTTTATTTCAAACCAAAAAATAATATATACAGATACAATAAGTGTGTTGCAACATAACAAATGAAAACACAATAAATATAGTGTTATAAATAGGGTCGCAAAGGGGTGGAAAACTTCCGGTAAATTTCTGGAAACTTTCCAAAAATCCCCGGAATATTCCAAAAAATCCTGGAAAAGTTTCTAAAATTTCTGGAATGTTTCCGAAATTTACTGGAAATTTTCCACCATTTTGCAGCCCTAGTTATAAACAATAATTATATTACTGAAAAGGAGCAGAAAAAACTTTTCCAACCCCCTATACAATTCTAAATAGTTCCAGTACATGTGACTGTAAGAATAATACATTTGTCTGTAAGTTATTATTGTAGGTGTTTCCCCAGATTTACAACACACTCACGAACGGTATTTTAAATGTATTATACAAAATATGCATTGATTTAATCAGAAACAGAATCAGAATGAGCTTTATTGCCAGGTATGTTTACACACACGAGGGATTTGTTTTCGTGACAGAAGCTTCCACAGTGCAACAGAATGACAGAGACAGAACAAAAACTCAGATAATACAAGAATAAAAATGGAATAACAATATACAAATTGACAATTTTGTGTATGCACAGGTATATTATGTGCAAATTCGAAATGTAAACTAAGTATGTGTGTTAGATGAATAAATGTATAAGTGTATAAATAGTGTTGTGTATTCCAACACTTAATGTTCAAAATATGTCTTGATTTATTCAGTATTGCTATAGATTTGCAATGTTGCTTTGACGTGTTTTATTTGCGGTTCCCAGCAGATTTTGTGGTCTAAAGTCACACCAAGAAATGTATTTTCATATTCTCTCTCCATACTTATGTTGTCAGTGTTCAATTCTACTTTAACTGAAACATAGCGGAGAACTCGATTAAGTCTCCTGAGCTATAAAACCCCAATAAAAGTTTCCTCTGCAAGTGTGTCCTTTTTCCAAATCGTGCTCTCTTCTTCTTTTGTCTGTCTCTGATTCCTGACTCTTTCTTCTTATCCCTCCTTCACTCTCTAACTTAGCCAGTCATCTCCAGTGTGTCTCCGTTTAATCCCCGATCGCTTTAACTTGAAGGATCAGTCACACCACATGAGCCGTTAGCTCTCCTTTTATCCCGCTAATTTTCTCCCTTCGTCACAAAGCGAGCGCTGTGTCAAATTCAGGACTCAGAGTCATTTTAATAATGTGATTAGCAGCTAGCGATCCTCCTTTACTCTTTTCCCTCGTCCCTCTTTCTCCTTCTCTATTTTCTTCCCTTTATCCCTCTGCAAAGGCAAAAAGTTCTTAATTTGACGCTAATAAAGAGGCTTTTTTAATGAGCTTAGCCAGACTTGTTTGCTTCTTTCTTCTCGGCTTTGATCTTGCATGCTGTGTGTCATCTAATTTGCTGTTTAGTGCCACTATGCCTGTGTCAGCACGCGCTTACTTGCTCCGTATGTGTGCGATTGTGTCTTTGTGTGTGATTTTTGAAGTCTATAGTAGTTGAGTTGAGTTGTACTGCACATAAACTTTAGGATTTTCTCTCTTCTCTTTGATGGAGCTGTTGGTCCAGCAGTCGTGTGGACTGGAAGGGTTGTTCCAGCCCAGTAATAGGAAAGCAAAACATTTGCAGCTGGACTTTTTCCTCAGGCGATGTGCAGCTTTTCCCACTGTGTGAAAACTGTCCATCATTAAATCGAGCAACCTCCACTCTTCTGCCCTAGTGTGGTCCTTCACACACGTCTACATACATGTATGTGTGCGTATATATATTATATGTGGATATATATACAGCGCTGTGAAAAAGTTTTTGCCCTCGTCCTGTTTTTTTATTTTATTTTTTGTATATTTGTCACACTTGAATGATTCAGCTCAACAAACTAATTTTAATATTTCTCAAAGATAACCTGAGTAAATACTAAATGCAGTTTTGAAATAATAATTTCATTTATTAAGGGAAAAAAGCTGTCCAAACCTGCCTGGCACTACATGAAAAAGTAATTGCCCCCTAAACCTAATAACTGGTTGTGTCACGCTTTGCAGCAACAACTGCAATCAAGCGTTTGCGATAACTGGTAATGAGTCTTTCATATCGCTGTGGAGTAATTTTGGCCCACTCTTCTTTGCAGAATTGTTTTAATTGGAGGGTTTTCGAGCATGAATGGACTGTTTAAGCATCTCAATCGGATTTAAGTCTGAACTTTGATTTGGCCACTCCAAAACCTTAATTTAGTTTTTCTTGAGCCATCAGAGGTGGACTTGCTGGTGTGTTTAGGATCATTGTCCTGCTACATAACCCAATTGCGCTTGAGCTTGAGGTCACAAACTGATGGCCGGCCATTCTCCTTCAGGATTTTCTGATAGAAAGCAGAATTCATGGTTCCATCAATTATAGCAATTCATCCAGCCCAGATCATAACACTAGCCACCAGATGTTGACTGTTGGTATGATGTTGTAGGAAATGCTGTGTTGGTTTTATGCCAGATGTAACGGGCCACACACCTTCCAAAAAGTTCAACTTTTTTTCTCATCAGTCCACAGAATATTTGCCGAAAAGTCTTGGGGATAATCAAGATATAATTTGGCAAATGAGAGACGAGCCTCTGTGTTCTTTCTGGTCAGCAGTGGCTTTTGCCTTGGAACTCTCCTGTGGATGCCGTTTTTGCCCAGTCTCTTTTCTTATTGTTGAATCATGAACACTGACCTTAATTGAGGCAAGTGAGGCCTGCAGTTCTTTAGATGTTGTTCTGGGTTTTTCTATGAACTCTGAATGAGTCGTCGTTGTGCTCTAGGAGTAATTTTGGTCGACCGGCAACTCCTGGGAAGGTTCACCAATGTTCCAAGTTTTCTCAATTTGTGGAAAATGTCCCTGACCATGGTTCACTGGAGTCCCAAAACCTTAGAAATGGCTTCATAACCCTTTACAGACTGATACATGTCAACTATTTTGATTCTAATCTGTTCTTGAATTTCTTTAGATCGCGGCATGATGTGTTGCTATTTAAGCATGCTTCACTTTGTCACACAGGTTCTATTTAACTGATTTCTTGATTCAACAGGTCTGTCAGCAATCAGGCCTGGGTGTGGCTAGAGAAATTTAACTCAGCTTTCTAAAATAAAGTGGTTAATCACAGTTCTTTCATGATGTAACAGGAGGGGGGCATTATAGTGGTTCCGTAGGGCGTATATATATATATAGGTGTGTGTGTGTGTTGACCTGGACCCCAAAACCAGTCTTAAGTCGCTGGGGTAAATTTGCAGCAATAGCCAAAAAAACATTGTATGAGTCAAAATTATCGATTTTTCTTTTATGCCAAAAATCATTAGGATATTAAGTAAAGATCATGTTCCATGAAGATATTTTGTAAATTTCCTACCATAAATATATTAAAACGTAATTTTTGATTGGTAATATGCATTGCTAAGAAATTCATTTGCACAATTTTAAAGGGGATTTTCTCAATATTTATGATTTTTTTTTGCACCTTCAGATTCCAGATTTTCAAATAGTTGTATCTCAGCCAAATATTGTCCTATCCTACCATACATAAACCATACAAACCATACATCAAAGCGTATTTATTTATTCATAAAAAAAATTAACCTTATGCCTGGTTTTGATGTCCAGAGTCACATATGGTGCGTGTACATCGTGGGTCTGTGGTGAGGGGAAGTTGACAAAGCGGACAGCTGGCACCATATCCTCTCCTCGACCCTGATGAGAACTTAAAATAAGACAAAGCAGGAAACGACTGCGGAAACAATCCATCCTACAAATAGAGAGAGAGAGAGAGAGAAGGTTCCTAGTCACTTTGTGATCTTTTATTCCCCTCACGCTCTCTGACTCTGACTGAACATAGTATTTGAAGAGAAAACAGAGAGATGGGACGTGAGTTTCAGAGCGTTTGGGAGGGCGATGAGGAACGATTGAAAGCGCCTGGCTTATCTGAAGGACACAGCCGCGCAATTGATTCAGATGTAGATTAGATGAATACATTTTCAAGGTTTATTTTTTTGTTCGCCAATACCTGCTAACCTGCTGCTCTCCTTTCCCTCTAAATATTTATTTCTCTCTTTGTCTCACTCGCTTTCTCTCCTAGGCGTCAATTTGGAAGCTGAGAGGCCTGAATAATCCCTAGCAATATTTCTACCAGTTGCAGTTGTGATTGAATGTAATATACAGTGGAGTCCAAAAGTGAAAATGCTTCTATTTCATATTGTTCGACTTTAATACAGTTTTTACAAATTTACAAATGACATTACCAGTATAACAATCTCAGTGAAAAGGCACATTGAGTTGACATGAACTCCACAAGTTGCAAAACCTGATGATCATGTTCTCACAGACGAGTTCAAGACAATCCATGTGACAAATTTACTACACAGTGACCTAGAAATAGTGCAGAAATTCTTATATTTTACTATTTAATTTAGTGCTAAAACTTTTCTAGGTTTAAATTAGATTTTCAATTCTAAATTTTCAGTTTGGACTTTTGGACCCAACTGTGAGTGTTTTGTGTCTGTTTCATATTTTCCAATAGTAAAAGAGATTATTTCCCTTTATAAATTATTTGAACAGTTTTTGGACGCCTTGTTTTATGCTTGAGTCTCATGCATGCAGCACGTACACACCTCTCTTTTTTTCTCCTGCACACTGTATTCTGATCAGATCTTTATTCCAGTACACATTATAAATGTTTAACATACAGTAATTTAGGTCGTAAGTGAAAGCAAACAGCTGAGAAACAAAACAGTGTCTGTATTTTACAGTAATGGATCAGGGCGTTCATAAGGTGACAGCAGTCGATATTCCTGCGTTTATTCTTCATAGTAATCAAACACAAATCAGAGAAAATCTCTCAGTGTTCTTGACTAAATCACTTTTGTAACTTTGATAAAAAGACATATATATTTAATTTACACAGTAAAGAATATGCAGTGTTTTTATACATTTAATTACTTTATACAATGTATAGTTACATTGATTATTGTCTCCCCTCTGTAGTTTTTTTGTCCTATGCTTGTTAATAGTTTTATTTATTCTAATACTATATTACTTATATATCTATATATATATTTTTTTATTGTTATTATTTTTTTTTTTTTTTTTTTTTAACTATATAATATATATTAATATCTATATCACTGACTGCTTACTTGTCTTCAAGTGAGCTTAAGCTTTTTAGGTATTTATTGTATTTAGGTTAGTATAATTTTTTGTGATATTGACACTTTGACTATGAATTATGACATTTTCAGACTATGGCGTGAATCAACAATTCTGAAATCATGTGGAGACCTTATTTAAAGCAAAATAACGTTTTGTTATATCTTGTGTGTAACTCGGAAATTAAAATTATGTTCATATTCTATATATCGAATTTGACTCATATTGCCATCCATAATGTGTGGAAGTATATATTGAATTTATATATATTTTCCATTTAAACTTCATTTAGGCTTGTAATGTAAAGTGAATGTAGGTATGTGATGCATTCCATTCAATAAATTAAATACACAGTATACTCCATAAGTCTACAGGTTATTTTCACTCTCCATGCCTCATGGGATAGTAAAGTGTCCTTTGGATACATGCTCCAGAATCTCAATGGAGATAGCAGGAAATCCGGGTATTTTTTGACATTTGTTTTATGAATGCTGGTGTACTGACATATTATCATAAAATATTTTAATTTGTATTTTTTTATTGTTTTTAATAATTAACATTTTTTCTGTTACATTCTATCCTGCTGCTTAGTTAAATGTATTTATTTAAGTGGACACAGAAGGGAAGTAGACTTGTTTTGGGTTGAATGCAGACGCAGGAAAGCTCTTCATAATTACTTCCAGGTAGGTGTGTTGGAGCAAGTTGGAGCTAAACTGCCCTTCAGGAGCTCGTGGACAGTTTGATTTAACACTTCTGGACCAAACCTACACCCTTGGTGTCTCTTTCTGGGTGGATGGATTGATCTCCATCAGTACTAACCTCTGAGAGCTCATGAGGCTGGTGTGCTGTCCAGTCAAAGTCATGGTGATCTCAGACATGGGCATTTTGGCACAGCAGTTAAATCGGGCTTTAAACCAGTCGACCGTGACCTGATCCCACACAGCTGTAGGATATCTCTCTCTCATGCTCTCGCTTTCTCATTTCGCCTCATAACATGCTCTCTTGACACAGAGACACACTCGCAATCAATCACAAGACTTCTTTCCCGTGCTCTCTCTCGATCCGAGCCGTTATGAGCTGATGTGCATTATCTTTAGGATTCGTGTACTTGCCTGTGGCGTGACTATGTAGCTCTTTTGGCTCGGACGGTAAGAACACTGACCTAATTCTACTCTGTATGGGAATAACAACTTCCCGTGTTTGTTGTCTTGATGGTTGAGGGACAGCAGGCAAGAAGTACGAACGCATTTGTAAATCCTACATGAGTCATGAAAACCGTGCTTTTTTTTTTTTTTTTTAGTCCAGGAACAATTGTCTCATTCAGTGTACTTCCTCCTAAACTCTTGCCATAGCTAAAAAAATGGGACTTTCCGGACTTCTTCCAGCAGTTTGTTCCTAACTCATACTGATGTAGCATATTGATCTACTATCAATATTTCATGAAACTGCAAGGTTTTCTGGTCTGCAGAGCTCAAAGCAATCCCACATTGAGTCGAACCATTTGAACAGCACTCTAATGGAAAAGTAATGTTTGTGTGTTAGCCAGATGGTGAGCAAAATGTGTGTGCGTTTTGTGGATAACTGTATGTAAATTGTGTTTATGTGTGAGTGTTAAATCAATAAGCCATGAGAGAATGCATCTTTACAATACTGTGGAGGGAATAGCATGCCACATTGATATCATGATACCGAATGATTTGCATGATTTATGTTCCATGGTATTTAAATGGTTCTCCAAGGTATTTCGAATAATAACTTTTGTGAAAACTGTGAGTCATTTTATTTTTAGGGTTTTTGATGAATACTGCAGAAGATTCAATAGTGAAAAAAACACTATTAATTTAAAAATAGAAGACCTATATAACATTGTTTTTTTTTATTATTGTCACTTTAGATCAATTTAATGCATATTTGCTCTTAAAATAAATAGCATTTATTTGAATTAAAAATATTATTCTAAAAATCTTATCTCGCACACCCTGAAACTTTTGTATGATAGTTTATTGGAAAGTCGGTCAGTTTTTTCAGACAGTTCAAATAAATGGATGGATGGATAGACACACACACACACACAGAGAGAGAGAGAGACACGGCTAGCAGTGTGTTGTACATTGTAATGTTGAGTTGACTGTGCAGGCTGCAGAGATGAGCTGGTTCTCTCTCGATTGCTCTTTGAACACTCACAACAAATGCAAAACGGCAGGAACATGGGTTAGAACAGGGCCAAGAACTGACTGTGTGTGTGGGGTGTGTGTGTGTGTGTGTGTGTGTGTGTGTGTGTGTGTGTGTGTGTGTGTGTGTGTGTGTGTGCTGTGTGTGTGTGTGTGTGTGCATGAGTGTGTGTTAATGCCAGTCATACCCGACAAGCGACATCCGTGGCTCTTACTGACCTGTTCCATAGTGCACAGCGCTTCTGAGACGTCCTCCCTTCTCTCTCCGTCACATTCCTTCTTCCGGTCTTTGTGTGAGCTTTTGCTCTCTTCCAGGAATTCTCTGGGAGGAAGAACAGTCTTCCTGCTCTGATAGCACGTCAGTTGCCCTCTCTGCGAGTCTGGGGGAAAACGTTTTATGTATATTTAAACACACACATGCACACATATATCCACATGTCTTAAACTGTCCGGCTTCCTGATGCTTCCTCGTCTGAATGTTTTGTTCCGTTATCTATTGCACTTTTGTTTATTATTAGTTGCAACCTTTTAAATTTTAAAGCAGACTAAAACATTAAATATAACCTGATTATATTGTGAAGGTGGGCTTGAGGAAGCTAGGATATCGTCAGATAATAGGGGTGTAGCGGAGCATGAGATTTTTTTTTTTACGAGAGTTTTACTGAACAAACTATCTTTTTTAAAAGTCTGCCTGTATTGCTGCAACTGGCCACAACAAATACAGCAGTTTATGGTGCTGTTATAATTAGGGGAATACATTTGAAGTGCTTACAGTTTTGGATGCAGAAAGTTTTGTTATTGATTTTCCTACCAGGGTTTACTGCGCATGCGCATTTTTCTCACGCTGAACAACGATAATTACTGTATTTGCATTACTGTAAGGGGTAGGTTTAGGGTTGGGGTAGGTGTACTGTAGACATTTATAAAACACAATCTAATAGGTAGAAAAATGTATTTATTGTTGGTTTCCGGCCATAGCTGTATCCTTTAGCCACAACCCTGAACAACACATAATTACTGTATTTGTATTACTGTAAGGGTAGGTTTAAGGTTGGGGTAGGTGTAGACATTAATAAACCATAATTTGACAGGTAGCATTTTTCGTTGTCGAATTGTACTATACTGTTTTAATGTGAAGTAGCAAAATCTGACAGGGTAGCACAAATCGACAGAACACCGGCACTCATTCATTGAGGTCTGCAAAGTTAAAGTTAAAAGACTCGCTTGTGGTCAGGATGAAGCTTTATGTCAAATGGAAATAGTTGCCTGAATTTGTAACATTTACATGCAAGTATACAACTGTGAGATAGCCATTGTGTGTGAAAACGCGTCTCAAACACATTAAATGAGCATGTTGTCATCATTTGCTCACCCTATGAGTTTCTTTCTTCTGGTGAATGCAAAAGAAGAATAACCAAACAGTTGCTGACTTAGTATTTGTTTCCATGCTATGGAGGTCAATGCTACCAGCAGCTGTTGGTACAGAATTTAGATTTTTTTGGGGGGTGAACTATCCCTTTAACGCACGCTAGATTCTTACAGGAGGGTAGTGTGTACGTGTCGTAAATGCTTAAATATAAAGCATGTGTCTCCTGTTTGAGACCACTTCGGATTGTGCCATTGACAGCAGATTACTCCGTGATCCTTTGGCTGGATTTGTCACCCCACAGATAGTTGTTCCCGGTGCAGACATCGCAAAGTTTATCTCGACGTAACATACTGTCCCGAGTTTTAAAATATGTTCCACACACAGAGAAGTTACGTCGTGTTGCCGTGATTAAAATCAAACAACCGTTTTATGGTACACATTGTGATGACGCATAAAATGACCCATGTACCAAGTTTTTTGGTACCGGATACGCTATTACCGTACACCCCTTCTCGGGATGCAATCTCAAACATATTGTTTGATATAACCTTGAATTTTCTAGGGCTGTCAGCGCAATAAGGCATAATGTATAATTAATCCAATTAGGTATTACTGTTTGAATGTCCGGATATGTTAATAAATGAATTAATTAATCTGTTGGTGGCGAAATGCCTTATGGAATTTATGTATGGGTCAGAGGACATGCATTAATTTTTCATTTTTATACCTTTTTTTCTTTTAAATTATGACATATATATTAACGCCACTTTATTTTGAGCAGCTTTTGACGTTATTGACAGGACAGCGGCAGGGCGAATGTGCCCATCTGAAACACTGCGGGCGAGCCTTGATTTGTTGCCTATTTTGGAATTAAAAGCCTGTATTGTTATGACTGCCAGAACCATTTTACCTCCTTAAAGTCCCATGCCATCACAATTGAAAGTTTTTTGGGTTGTTCGTATCACTTAAGGTTATCTTAAGGCCAAGTGTGCTCCAAAATTACTCTTTGCTCCGACTCACACTTAGCCTTTAGAGATTATAAGCTGATTGAGAGTTTGAATTGGTTATTTTTGTCACGACATCTTGTTGTCACTGAGCATTCGCCACTAAAACGGCTCACAGCTATTTTTTTGACGCCTCAATACGTACTTCAGTTTTATCAGCCCACCCCCCTTCTGTCCCAATTCAACTGCTCTCTAGACTCCGAAGCCATCCCGACCAGCCACCTACACTATTGGCCTGAATATGGTGAAACTGGACGACTTAGTATTCTGTACAGTGAATGGCACGTAGTGCAATATATAGGGGACAGGGAACGATTCCCTACAGTGTATATATGCTTCTTCATCATTTGAGGGATAGAAAAAAAGAGTCTGTTTGTACGCGTGTGATCACACGCTACCCGGATCGTACGCCAGCAGTACACCACTATTATTGCTTTGCGACCCACTTTTGTCGCCGCAGACTCCTACACAATGTTTATTCGTGAGCTTGAAGTCGACACAACTGTTATCTTTGGATGAGAATTGTGGCTTGGGGGTGCGTGATACTCTGTCAAAGGCTTGCATGCTTTACGGGAGTCAACGGCTCTAGCATGCTGGTGCTATAATCGAACACTGTATTTGGCTACTTTTAAAAAGGGGGGGGGACTGCGGATATGTCCGCCTGTCTTCACCTGGTCAGCAAACAATTTTGATTGTTTGTCCTTTGTTATCAGAGTGATTCCGATGACGGCGTTAGTTATTTCTTTGTGTGTTATTCTTTAATCTTGGCATTACAAACTGTAGTTTGAAAGTTGGTGTATTTCCCTACCCCGCCCCCAAACCCCGACGCATTTTGTGTATATAGGCAAAGTAACCACACTTTGGGCCCCCCCTGCCCCCACAGAGCCCCCAGCATAATTTCCTTCCCCTGGAACCCTTCCAGTCTTTTCACTTTCACCTTTTTTTTTTTTATTCCAAAGGGTACACCAATACCCACCGTACAAGAACATCATGTAGCAGAAACGCTCCTTTGAGTGCATTCTAGATGTTTGCACCACTTTGTGTAAGGCACTCATTTTGATAAAATGCCGTGATATGCACCCTAACACGATATCCCTCATTTTCAGCAGCAGCAGAAATGAGCCTCGAGATATGAATGCTGGCTTGGTTTCGGAGTGTAAATTTACAAAGGGCAACTAATCCTGATTGGGTTATTGGAGGCTTTTGCATTGCTCACAAATAACCGTGGAACCTGAGATGCACCTAATAAACGAGGTGAAGCTTTCGAGTTCGAGCCGCTGCTCTTTGCAGAATGAGGTCAAAGAAATGCATTCTACATCAGTGAAATGTGGCTGCCCGAATATATTGTTAGCTGTGTGAAAAGCTAAGAAAGTACCGTGGCAACTGACATACAGCCATGTACCCGTTCCTAATATTAAAATAAGTAATAATGGCCTTTTCAGCTTTTCCAAATGAAAAACTGTTGCGGCAAATTACACTGAATGTAGCTCGATTGTTCTCATATTACTTGTACTTTTCTTTTGGCCCCTTATAATTGCTTCATTGTTCCCATGTAATGTTCATGAGACATATAATGATTATTAATAATGTAATCCAAGTTTAATGGCGTTAACATTTCAGCTGACACACCCCCAGAAGCCTGAAAGTTTTAAGTGTACATGCAATTACTAGTACTGTAGGATTATTTATCATAGTACTAAAAGACCTGGGAGTTGCATATTATAGGCAAGTCATTTAACTGTGCTTATTGTGACTCTTACATTAATTAATTCAAATGATCAGTTCAACTATTAAAATGCATTTGCTATAGTTTAACAGTACATTGTTTTTGTGGTTAGTAATTATCCTGCAACTCCATAAATTATCGTCTTCATTAAAGGACTTGGTGGTCATGGTGTCATAACACATTAATTAAAGCTTTATAATTAATGATTGCATGTTGTTAAGGACATAAATGATATCCCCTTTGGCCCTCGTTGAGGACAAGAGGGTGTGCCCTAAGGAAGGATATCCTGGGTCAAAGGTCATGAGCGCAGGATTTCCTCTTCCCTCTCTTCGCTCTGAGCTGTGAGTACTGCTGACTATGTAAAGTCACACACTAGGTCTATTCATACACGCGCACACCTAGGAGCTACTGTATTTCTAATAAAAATATGAAAGCATATATCCTCTCCCTGCCACCCACTGTGTTTATAAATGGCTTTGCCTTCAAATATTGCTTATACGTTATTTCAATTATTTTCTGGTATTCTGTAAACCAGAAAAACAAGACTTGTGTGAATAATTAGATGCAATTATGCTGCCACATAAAAAGACAATAACATTTACTGTATAAAATAATCTCTGTCTATATGCTGTGCATTATGTTTATTACAATTAATGGCAAAATAAATGTTTGAAAATGTAAACTGATATTTCCTACTGACACACTACAGCAAAAGATAGAAATAACTGATGTAAAATCAAAAAAGTTTTTGTGAGAAAATAGAAGGCCTGAGACTTGTGCACAGTTGTGTGTGTTACAATTATTGTTTGTAAAACAGTAGTTAGTGACATTTTTAATTAACAATAACATTAAATAAAACAATATTGTAAAGTATTACAGTAAAGAACTTTATTTTGAAATGTGAATACAGTGGGTACGGAAAGTATTCAGACCCCTTTAAATTTTTCACTCTTTGTTATATTGCAGCCGATTGCTAAAATCATTTAAGTTAATTTTTTTTCCTCATTAATGTACACACAGCACCCCATATTGACAGAAAAACACAGAACTGTTGACATTTTTGCAGATTTATTAAAAAAGAAAAACTGAAGTATCACATGGTCATAAGTATTCAGACCCTTAACTGAAAAACCTTGCAAAAAGCATCCCTAACCTCGACTGTAATTCATTTCTGAAGGCAAAGCTGAGTTTAGGGATGCTCATATTGGCTGTTTAACCATTAACCGAAAATAAGAATTTTGACGATTAATACTATCAGTTAAACGGTTGTGCACTGAGGTAGGTCTGCTATTTATTTTTTTGTCTGATTAAAAAAACAAGACTATAGTGGTTCTTCAAAGCACACAGAAGGATTCAGTGTGTGTGTTTGTTAATCTGTTGATTATTTAAATGAAAAATATTTAGTGTAGCCCTATTCTTTTTATTATTATTATTATATTTTTAATGGGTCAAGCCACTCATCAATGATTTCTGAAGATCATGTGACGCTGAAGACTGGAGTAATGATGCTGAAAATACAGCTGCACATCACAGGGGGAAAAAATACATTTTTAACCATATTAAAATAGAAAACCAGTTCAAATTTGATGATATTACAAGAGTATGTTCTACTGTATTTTTGATCAAATGCAGCCTTGGCCTTTAAAGCTAAGAAATTTTAGTTTAGTTTAGTTGAGCTTCGGCCTTGGTCACTAGAATATTCAGTAGTAAATAGCACTAAGGTGTCTTACACTTTCAGTTTTAAAAATGTTCATCTCTTATCTCACCTACACTGTAAAAAAAATGGCCGTGAATTTAACGGTAAAAGACCGTAAAAATGCTACAGTAAAAACCTGTTAAATGGTTTACCTGTAAGTTCCCCTACTGCGGTGAAAAACTGTATGGACATTACATGTAATTTTACAGTAGTACACCATTTTTGGAAGTGAAAAATACCGTAAAATTTACAGTGAATAACCGTAAATTGACATTCCCAGAATTCCCTGCATTACATTTCAAATGTGATGTTTTTTGTTGAAATAAATAGTTCTTAGTTTTGTTTTTCTTATCAAGTTTTTTTTTTTTGTATATTAGGTTGTATTTTTTTTTTTTTGTGTACACTAATGTGTTAAGAATGTTTAATGCATTATTTCAGTTTCATGTGTGTTACGATGATGGTGTTTAGTGTTTGTGTGAATGACACACTATGTGCACCTTCTATATATGTTATTATATAAAAGCTGCTTTTGATGGGCTTTTGTTCATGATGTGACTTTCTCATCACCACCTGCAATTTGGTGGTTATCAGTGTATTACAAAGCTACAAAACAGATTTCAGTACTTCAATAGGTTGGTATATTAACATTATTTCATTTAATGAAA
This sequence comes from Sinocyclocheilus anophthalmus, assembly GCA_018155175.1. Classification (NCBI taxonomy): domain Eukaryota; kingdom Metazoa; phylum Chordata; class Actinopteri; order Cypriniformes; family Cyprinidae; genus Sinocyclocheilus; species Sinocyclocheilus anophthalmus. The sequence continues at coordinate 39,608 of JADLZN010011686.1, read as the reverse complement.
TTACGGTATTTAACTGTAAATTTAAGCTGCCGGTTTTTTACCGTAAATTTTACGGATTTTTTTTTACAGTGTAGGACACAAGCATAGACTGTAAAAAAAAAGATGGATGACGTGTCGCCGCTTCCTTCCACTATATAAAAGTGAAGCCAAAGCATCTCAGTATGGCCGCTGCCATCTTGAGTAAATTACATCATTTGGAGCCCGAGTCTGCTCAGTAGCGATTTGTTTACATGGAGAGGGTGGGGTTTATGATCTGTACTGCAGCCTACCACCGGGGGCGATCAAAGCGCCCGCGGCTTCACTTTTCAGGACGTGTGAGGCACACCCGGGCACAACATAAGCTAGGACTGCTTAAAAAAAATTAGTGCGTTATGCCCCTGTGAGAGATTGTATTCAACCTCAGTAAAATTGACATTCATGCAGCTCACTCAGACAGATTCCAGCACATCCATTTGGCAGCATTTCTCTTTGCTGTATAAAATCGAGGCTGACAAACAGCACTTGGGTGATTTCGCAGAACTGTTTTCCATCAGGTGTGCTCGACGTCCCCAACAGCTGGTTCACCTCTTATATGACCCTACACTGCGTCAGAGCTGTCACACGGCAAGTCCTTCATTTCAGCTTGAGCACACACAAACACTCCGCTCTGCCTTCACAGTCAAAGCTTTTTTGGAAAGACTTAAAGGTTGTGTTTTGAATTTGTGCAAAAACAGGAGTAAAGAAAACATTGCTCACCCACAGCCTGGCTGATGAAACTGATTGATGCAAAGTATGCCTTTCTGTCAAGTTACTCGAAAGATTTACTCTGATTATTTATTCATTCAGTTCTGTCTGGTAAAAGCTCTGGTTAAAAGAAAGCTTTAGTGTGGGAAAGACGAAATATTCGTGCAACATCAGAGCCAATCAGAGACTGAGAGAAAGAGGTAGATGAGAGCTTATGAATATAAGAAATGAGTTTTAGTAGTTTAGAAGCATAAGCACACAAATGTATTTTTAAGTGGGACTCATCAGATTCTTTTGCATAAGATTTGTACCAGGCATAGCTGCAAACCCTGCGTGGCTAATGCAATGTTTGTTCTTGGATTGAAATCATCAGCTTTCACCACTGAGCCTTGAAAATTTACATTTTTATGTAATGCATTTACATTTACTTCCATTTATGCTTCTGACAGGTGCTCACTTATGAAATCTCATGAAAAAAAAACAAGTTTTAATGCCTTTATACCTGAGGATGCACAAAAGTCGTTTTTTTTCCCTCTCTATCTTCGAATCCCAGTGTTCTTCAGAATGTCATCTTTTGTTTATTTTATTTATTTATTTATGGAAGAAGTCATTCAGGTTAAGTACGTTTTCTTTCTTTTTTTACATTTCATGTTTTCATTCTCAAATGAGGATTTATTAAATGTTTTTTTTTCCATTGGTTGACAAACTCATTTGACATTGAAGCAAGAGTTTTTTTTTTTTTTTAAGTTATTTCAGATTTTCCATTTAAATTCAAACTTCAAAAAACTTCCCATTTTATTATAGACCTATGTTACTAGCTAGGGACTGCTAATTGCTTCAGTTATATTATATCAAAATATGTTCATGCCTTTTGATTTAACGAAGCTGAAATATACCAGTGTGCTTCATCTTTTTAAGTGAGACTTTTCTCACTTCCTGTTTTGATATATGCTTTAAGCTGATTTGGTTATTGCTTTTCAAAGAGAAAATGTTTTCTCTCTCCCTCTCTCGCGGTGTTGAAATGTTTCACTTGAATTCTTAACATTAATTAAGAAATGTTCATTAAAAAAACCTGACCTTCAATCTGTAAGGAATGTTTATTAATTTAATATAAGAGATTATTTATTAATTAAAAAATTATTTCATCAGTTGCACCGTTTTACAAAGATGGTTAATCTTTCTGAAAGATAAAGCATGCATAACCCTACACTGCTGCTTGACGCTCATTCCATTCTTCAGATGTGGAGAAATATTGTGTTTTTTTAACCAAGCTGCCTGCTTAAAGAGCATTTTAAGACATCTTAAAGTATGCGAGTTCTCAGTTCTCATACTTCAGTTTCAGTAAAAAATACTCTCAATTTTAAGGCAACATTGCATGTGTTCTCAGTGGTGAAAAACATTATCAAAGATGGCAGATGGGTTCCAAAAGCAAGATAAATTGCTTTTAAACAGATTGTATTTAGTATGGAGTAATTCCATCTTATATCAAAGATTGATATTTAGTTTTTGTGCTTATTAGAGTGTTGCAACATTTGCGAAATGTCAAACTTGTTTCTTTTTCCTGTGTTTACAACAATAATCACTATACAAAATCAGTTACAATAAATTTTGTCTGTGGTATCTGTGTAGCTTGCACTGTAGATGATCATTTTTTCAGGTCAAGTATAGCTTGACCATAGTTTAACTACTTTTATTTTTGTTTTGCTAGCATCGTGACAAGTTACAGTTTCTAAGTAGCTTCCTCAACACTGATCTTGTGTGCTACATGTGCTGTTTTGACCATTAATAGAGTCGCTGCTTATGTAGAGCATGACTTGAGTTTGCATTTTGGTCTTCGAAGTGTTAGCTCAGATTTTGGAACACAATCTGTATCATTTCCACCGTGCGGCCAGGCATTGTTGACAGCAGGGTCCGTAATTAACACTGGCCAAGTGCCAAATTTGACTTTGAATTGGCTTTGACAAATAACAGTGGCCTGAAACTTTACAAGGAACTGCAGTTTATTAATAGTTTGATCTAATTAAATCTGTCACGAGAATGGTAGTCTGAATCTGGTTAATGTAAGCAAAGTGAGCTATTAAAAAAAAGAGCCTGTAACCATCTACTAAAGAAAACATCTGTCTTGCATCAATTCTTATTTCAGAAATGTATCTAGAATATTTGTTCTCCATGTGGCAACACATATGGTGAATTTTCCTTTGCATTAAGTCTTCACAACTCAAAAATATGAAACATAATAACAATGTGATGTGTTCAGTTTTTGCATCAGGTGTAATTTTATCAAGATGGAGAGATTTTGCTGAGAAGGACACAACGACCTGAACTGTTTGTCAGTGAAGGAAAAACTGTTCAATAACTACATAATGACTAGGGTTGGGTACTAAGACAAATTTAATGATTCGATTTCAATTCACAAGCAATTTGATTCCCTTAGATTAAATGTCAATTAATTTGGATGCACTGTACCGGAATGTCTGTCTTTTTTTTTCCAAGGAAAAATGAATTTCCCTCAACAAATGCGATTGAAACACAGATTGAGTGATTACACGAGGCATGATACATTTCTGTAAATTGTACTATTTCTTTCAACTTACCTTCAGATGTTCGTTTTGTGCTGTAAATAGTAGTAAAGAGGTTCATGTGCCGCTTGAACTGAGGCGCTACTACAGCAATATGTCATGCCACATTAAAGAGCTCCAAAACTGATTTATTGTTTGAAATTCATAATAAAATTGACAGAATTTGAAAGCTGACACTGTTTATCGCGTTTTATTGAATATTTGGAGGTGTGCTGCAAATAATGTTTCTTGAATTTTTCTTTTTGTATGCATCAACTAAAAACAGCATAGATTGATTCGTGGGAGAAAATTTGCCGGCCATAAATATTTCTTACCAAACAAGATTATTAGGGCTGAGCTGAAAAAACAAACAGATTTCTCAATTTTAATAAATTCTCATCAACCAATATTGATTCTTAAATCCATTCACTCTTCACTGGCAGGTGTGTCAAAGTTAATTTTGGACCCTGGATCAAAGTGAGCGCTCTCTGAGAGTTTTGTATATTCACCGGCTGTGCTGTCTCTGCAGGTGGGCTCAGATCTGTTCTCCAAAGTACACCTGTGTGCAGTTAGAGTCACCTGTCCACACTCCACCTTTGCAGACTCCATGCATGTGGGACTTCATTTCCGAAGGCTGAATCTGTTTCATTCATGCAAAAACCATTAAAGACAAAGATCTCTCCGAAACAATGATGCATCTCTCTCTCTCGCTCGCTCTTTCATTCTCTTCTCTCCATCTGTCAGACACGTTCAGAGAGACATCCATGAATGGTATAACTCAAGGCCATTTCGAGTATTCCTCAATTATTTATCAAGCATAGAAATGCAACTTGATTGAAGTTCCTTTGAAGTATGGACATCATTTCTCACACTGAAGGGCTGTATAAAATGATAATTCGGCTGCTATACAGAGCGCTCGCCCCTCAGGAGCCATGAGTCCGATTTAAATCTTTTTCAATTTTTTAGCACTTTCTCTGTTCGTGTTAAATTAAGCCTGTGTAATGCCATAACAGAGGAAAAGAGGCAGATTATTAAGAATGCTACTCCATCAACCCCTTTTAGTTTATTACTACCTGGTTACGTAAAGTGCATATTAAAATTCTCATAATGAATCCCAAAAGTCATTATACATGATTTATTGTCATGCCAAGTAGCAGGCATTTCCGTAGAGCAATTGCAAATATGTATATGATTTAGCAGTGGCTCTGTGTGCCGTTCTCATTGCAGCACACACACAAATGTGAACCAGCAGCATCGGCGTGAAGAAAACCTTTGTCTCTGTTATGGCCAGACAGCATTCTCATTCTACCGCAATGAACTCTTTCCTCTAAGGACACAAACAGAGACAACAAACCCCAGACTCTTCTCACACACACGCACATCGACATCACTGAGCTAGATTAATGACCAGCCTGATGTGATCTCAAAACCCATTACCGAATTTTCAATGTTATCTATTTATTTTGTTAGCCAGAATGATTTGAGCAAAGCTCAACTTTGTGTCTCAATGAGCCCCAGTAGAGGCGGAATGGGATTTTTCCTCCTGAACTCCCTCAAACTGTGTTGCCCTTTCACAGCTGATCTGAGGCGAAGCTTACTGCATTTGTGATTTTTGACAGGACAGTATGGGATTTAATTTTTTATGTTTCTGTTTGACCCGTTCTGTTTGTATGGTCACCTGTTCCTGAAATCATTTCAGACATGTGATTCATGGCTTGCTGTTCTCCTCAAAGTCAGTGCTAGTCAGGAAACAAGCAAAGTGGTGCCGTAAATAGCAAAGCTTTTAGTTTAACCACATTTTTCAGCAGCATTGCTAGTTTTTCAGTAGCAAATATATTTTAAGCTCCAGAGTAGAGCTGACAAAGTATACACCATTTTTTTTTCATGTTAGATTAACTATAGAACCTTATTTGTGACCCTGGACCACGAAACCAGTCATAAGGGTCAATTTTTTGAAATTGAGATTTATACATCATCTGAAAGCTGAATAAATTATATAATAATAAAGCTTGAATAAATAAAGCTTTCTATTGATGTATGGTTTGTTAGGATAGGACCCTATTTGGCAGAGATATAACTATATGAAAATCTGGAATTGGGATGCAAAAAAAAATAAAAAAAAATTGAGAAAATCGCATTTTAAAGTTCTTAGCAATGCATATTACTAATCAAAAATTAAGTTTTGTTATATTTACGGTAGGAAATGTACAAATATCTTCATGGAACATGATCTTAAATATCCTAATGATTTTTGGCATAAAAAAAATGGATCATTTTGACCCATACAACGTATTGTTGGTATTGCTACAAATATCCCCCAGCGACTAACACTGCTTTTGTGCTGCAGGGACACATTTGAAAGTGTAACTTTTTTAAAGTCTTATCACTAAAGGCTGGAATACACTAACGACTTGTAAAATCTGAACAGACTTGCTGCCTTTGTAAATGGTTTCAAATAAAACCTGGGCATCATGCACTAAACAACTGAGAAACAGACTTTCAAGTCATTCTGAACACAAAATACTCAACCAGAAATATGAGCCTCGTTGCTAGATGCAGCATGAAAAATGAAAACAATACAGTATGTGTTCTGAAATCAGCTCAAAGAATCAAACATGTTTGATGTCCTCCGACTGGACACATTCATAGTATAAAGCTAACAATCTGAGTCTGTGCCCATCATATACTACACAGTTTACTGTGAAATCTGTCAACTCACTCTGCCCGGTATCTGCAGACTGGCTCTGATTTGCTCCAGACTGCAAATTGGGACAAAAATCTGGGAAAAACTTGTGTAGTGCATTCCAACATTTAGGAAACATGCCACATGATCCTGTCGTTTGCACAACTATCCGGGATGAATTATGTGGGTTATGTTATACATCTTATGTAGTATTAGATGTGGAAGTTTTAAAACCTAACTACGAGCAATAGTAATAGTAATGTAAACCATGCATGATAAATCATTTTTCACGCACAAATCTCAGTTTAGATAATTTCCAAGTTTATTTACACTGGGCATTCGCTTCCCACAATTCATTGAGAAAGTACAGCAGAGAGCCAAATGCATTTGAAGCTCATCACACACGTACACACACTCGCTCTTGGCCTATTAGAAAGGCATGTCTGTTTCAGTGTTGTATCTGCGGCGTGGAGAAAGAAGAACATTTTGTACTGTGTCACGAATCGAATAACACAGATTCCTCCGGCAAGGCAAACACGCAGCTTCCAATTAAAAAGCAGATGCGTGGCAGGGCAAAGCTGTCATTAATGCATACATGCAAACACACGCAAACGCAGTCAGGTCGAGTCCAGAGGCCGTTCGTTTGTTGCTCCTGGCTGCGTTACTGAGGCTCTATAAGGGTCGACTTCTGATTTTTTTTCTTTTTTTCTCCCCAAAAATATACAGGCTGTTTACCCACATCGCTTTGACAAGATCTCTGCAATGCACACACAGAGAGTTCTGACACGGAGCCAGAAACGCGTAAAATATTTACTTGTGTTGAGGAAGTAAACAAGTGTTCCCTGTTTACTTATCGGGACCAATCGCATCCTCCAGTTTTAGACTTGAAAGCGTGTGTTGGCGGAGGGTGGATGAGATGAGACGAGGGCCGTCTGTCTGCCACATGAAGGAGAGGAACGTTTCGATGCTTCGGAATGGAAAAATGCTGGTGGAACTGTCAGATCAACACGCTCTCAGCTTATTTCAAGAGGAATCGCAGCACGCCTCAATGAGCCTTTGGTCAGAAAGCGCATGAAGACACCTTACATCCAGAGCAGATACAGGAAAACAGACAGATGTCTGTGTCTGTTGCGTTACACGCCTATCGGTTAAATCATTTGTGCGTTCATGCAGTATTAATGAATCCGACTCAAAAAAGAGCACTCAAATCTTCATTAATCTTAGCCATAATGTTCTTGCACATAGATTAGTCATAGTTGATTTGCAGTAACTGATCACTTGCTTTTTCTTCAAACTTCCTTCAATTCAAGTTTATTTGTATAGCGCTTTTCACGATACAAATCGTTGCAAAGCAGCTTTACAGAAAATGGTAAGTTTTTATTTTAAAGTTTCTACATTGTATTTAGTAGTGGCTTATGTCCATATGACAAAAATGTACAGAAAAATGCATGTGGTTAGTTATATGACATGTAATCAAACAGACTGTGAACACTCTTAACTGCAATGATTATATGTTGCGATTAAACTTTGGTAGTTTTGTATGTTGTTTGAGTATGTATGTTTGAATGTAATGTACGGATGTGAGTGTGTATAGCAGGCCTGTCACCAAAGGGGGCATCGGGGTGCCTTCTGTTTTTATGGTCATTCAGCGAACATACTACTGAGAGCAAACAAAGACTTTTGAACTACCAAGACTGTGCGCTCGTATTGCAGTCAATGGGAGAAACCGCAAGATGCAATATGGCCGAATAAGTCTACTAAACAAAAGAGCAAATGGCCCACTGGTAAAGTCATCACGACACTGCAGCTGACATCAAACAAACAGTCAGTGTCCTGAGACATGCACTTAGGATTGCACATGCGCACTGTGTGGACCAGGTGGAAATATAAGCTTTTTTAACACTATTTGAGAGAAATAAATGCTAAAATTATTAGAACACCAGGTAACACTTTACTTGAAGGGGTGTGCATAAGACTGACATGACACCTACATAATCATGACATGACACCTATCATGAATATGAAGGAGGTTTTATGCATGTTAATGACAGTTGTCATAAAGTGCTCAAGTAACTCAGTTATGATTTTTAATGCAAATATGGACATATTGGACCTAACCCCTACCACTACCCTACCCCTAACCATATTAGCCAATACAAGACATCCTCAACAATGTAGCGTTGCTCTTAAAAATTACATAACTGAGTGAATGACACTTAATGACGGTTGTTATAAACATGCATAAAAAAACATGTCATGTCATGATTATGTAGGTGTCATGTCATTATTATGTAGGTGTCATGTCATTATTATGTAGGTGTCATGTCATTATTATGTAGGTGTCATGTCATTATTATGAAGGTGTCATGTCTAATGTCAGTCTTATGCACACCCCTTCAAGTAAAGTGTAACCGAACACTAGTATTTTCAGCAGCTAAAAATGGTTTCTTTTCTTTTGCTGTAGTGTGTCAGTAGGAAATATAAGTTTATATGTCCAAACATTCATTCTGCCATTAATTGTAATAATCTAGTGAGATGTTTGTGCTGCACACAGAGATCTGATCTGATCCTCATCCGTCTGTCTGGAGTCACATGAAGAAACTGAGACAGACTCAATCCAGAAGAACTGTGGCAACGTCTCCAAGACGCTTCAAGAAACCTGTATGGGCAAATTCATGTTAGATTTTGTTGCGGATTTGAAATATGTAGTAAGTAGATTGGACGTTGCCTCGGATGCCCAAAATAGTGAAAGGTTGGCTGCCCAGTAAACAGATTTTCATTCAAAGGATCTTTGGAACAAAGTGGCCACTCAAGCTTTCAGAAATGTAACTCTGACAATTTTAGCAGCATTTAGCTCACAAGAACACTAACCTCTACAATGGAAACTAATAATGCATAATATTTTAACAGAAAGTTTTGGTCACACTTTATTTTAAGGTCCAATTCTCGCCATTAACAAATCATTAACTAGACTTTTGCAATAATAAACTCCTAATTTGTTGCGTGTTAATAGTTAGTAAGGTAGTTGTTAAGTTTAGGTATTGGGTTGGATTAAGGATGTAGAATATGCTCATGCAGAATATGTGCTTTACAAGTACTAATAATCAGCCAATATGTTAATAATAGGCATGCTAATAAGCAACTAGTTAATAGTAAGAAATGGTCTCTGTACTAAAATGTTACCAAAATTGTTAACGTATTAATGCATTCATTACACAAAACAGAACTTATTATTGTATGTATATATAACTATTAATAAAGCCCCAAAACAGTGCTCAATTATTCTCATTAATTATTCAAATACAGCATCCAATGGTAAGTCTCTGGCAGCAGGGTTGTTTTATGCTTTGGTACAGTAAAAAATGCTCCTCATTCTGTATGTTCTGTTGATGACACTGGTGAGTACCGGTGTCTATGAAGCACATTAATGAATCTTGCGCTGTTGTGTCAGTGGTCTACTAGGCTACTCATGAGTCTGTCTCTCTCTGGAATACTTGACACTGATTGTAGCATTCTGCGGTCAAATATTGTTTTATATAGACCGTTAAACTGTATAATTAAGCATTGTCCTTGGCAACCACTGATTTACACTGCAATTTTCCGTGACAGCGCTCCACACTCTCTTTGTTCTCACATAATAATTTCACCTTGAATCAATGTTTCATATCCAGTTATTTATTGTGCATGTAGCAGTGTAATAAGTGGGATAGTGTACAGTGAGACAATCATTAACCCTAAAAGAAACCCTTCAGTGTGATATAAGATCCTCTGACTGTACATTATCACTTACTGATACACCTATTGTACCAGTTGATTCATTTGTGGGTTTGTTCACTAGGAATGGATCAGCCTGTAAAAGAACACACAGAAGCATTAGTGCTATGTAATTTCTCTGCCCGCTATTTCATCATCTCCTTAGAGAGATTAGTAAAACTCATGGATTTCCAATCTTATCCCAAGTTCTGCGCTTGATATGAACTTTGAGCCTTGTAGTCTTTATTTTTGCATCACTGTTCACAAGGCCTTAGGGCAGGGTTCTTCAGATCTGGCCTTGGAGGAGCACTATCCTGAAGAGATTACCTCCAAACCTGAATCTCTAATAATCCTGAAGATCATTACTGAAGCTAAAATCGGCAGGAAAGTGTCCGAAAGCTGAAAAATGCTACCTATGGAGGCAGGAAGGCAACAAGACACGTCCAAATCCAATGCTTATGTCACATCCAGTCTACTGAGATGCCTTCATCACAGTTTTCAAAGGCAGCATAAATGATTACGGTTTCATTAACAACCTAAAACGAGACAAAATACTATTTTTGTCACATGGAGCCAATTTGGTTTCGCCAGTGCCCCCGTAGAACCGAACCTGGCTTCTTAACAGTTTGTGTGTGCTGTGCGGCAACATTTAAGTGATTCTTCTCAGTGGTCAAACACGATTGGACGATCAGCCGAGTAGTGAGTTGTGCAGGCGTGAATTAGTTGCAAATGCTTTGCGTTCGGTGTGAACGCACCCTCCGTTGGTGATTCGCGTCACTCTATCGCGTCACACTCGGTGTGAAAGTGCCTTTACAGCCAAGCCTTTAAATGTTGACTTTCTCATATACGTAAAGCTTTTGGAAGTGATATTAAGATTGATGTTGGGGAATTGCTTGTTCAATTAATTTGGTCTGATCACTGATCCCTTACTTGCCTTTTTTGCAACAATATCCATGCTAATGTAGAATATTTATCACAACATGTGTGTAATAATGATTTATAGAGTCGGTTTATTCATTAAGATGCTTTATTTATTGCAAGTACTTTTTGGCAGATAATGATTGTTCTGACTAGTTTTATAATTAAGAACATATACTTCATTTAAGTTCATTGAAATTGTACTCATCCAGTCTACTGAGATGCCTTCATCTGATTGTTTTTTGAAGGCAGCATGAATGTATGTGATAGCTTGAGAGAAACATTGTAGTTGGTGGTCAGATTGCGTAAAGTTTAAGCTTTATGCACTTTTTTTGTTTTCCTTCCTAAATGTCCAACATAGACTCATAGGAAATGCGTGCCTCTACCTACATTTCTGCGAAACTCAAAAAAACATACCTATACACATGAATCAGTTTCCAGTTTAAATGAACACTAGAGGCAGTACAACTCCGACAACTTTTATTCCTTTTCACACTAAGTATGATTTGCAGGTCCACGGTTTCGATCAATAAAAAGCCTAATTTTCGCATAATTACTTTAGGAATATTATGTTATGAGTTCAAAACAATTTTAACATGCTGCGAGATTTGAAAACAGACGGTCTTTAACATCTTTGTTTAACATCTTCAAGAATCGGCTAAAAACGCACCTCTTCCATCTTTATTTGACCATCTAACTCTAGCACTCTCTGTTCTAATTCTATTCTTTAAAAAAAACTAACACTAGCTTCTCTAATCTTTTTGTATTCTGTTTTCTTTTTATTTATTATACAATTAACAAAAGCAAAAAAGGCCTCTAACACTAGCTTGCGCTATTCTTTTTCTATTCTCTCTGTTTTCTTTTTATTTATTATGTAATTTAAAAAAGAAAAAAAGCTTGCTACGTGTACTGCGTTAAGCTAACTGAGACTTGTTATAGCACTTGTATATCATTGCTCTTTTGTTGGTTTTGATTGCTTCTATTGTCCTCATTTGTAAGTCGCTTTGGATAAAAGCGTCTGCTAAATAACTAAATGTAAAAATGAAAATGTACCTGAAGCAACGTAATGAACGAACAGCCCATCCGTGCTATACAACGTACAAAAACATGCCGGGGGTCACGTATTGAACCCGCGTTTTAGCGCCACACACTGGACGTTTCACTTTGAACGAAACGTGCAATAAGGTACGTAATTACGGTGTTGCAGAAATGTATTTAGAGGCAAATATTTCCAATGACCCTGGGTTGCAACACAAATTTAGCATATAAATGTTTATTAAAGGTTTATGCTCTTTATTTAAACTTTTGATCTTATTTCTAGAGAGAAACTAGTATCGTGGAATGTAAATATTCACTTGCTTATGATCAGGGCCCTCTGTGTTTTTTGATCAATAGACTATTATGCTGTCTCAGAAACCTGTAAACACAAACTGAGAAGTAATTGGCTTATAGGGCAGCCAGGCAACAAGTCAGCCCTCTGCAGCCAGTGGAGTCCCAGAGCCAGATGTGAAGAGCCCTGCCATAATGTTCCTGCTTTAAAAGGGTGCTTTATTGTTGCCCCTGTTGACTCTATTTGACCTCCTCCTATCCTAACAGTTATAGACAATTATATTTTCAAGTGTGAGTTTTAAATACAGTCATTTAGCTTGTCAGTGACCTGAATGTGATTTTGTTGATGTGAAAAATGTGCCCTGCAGGTCCGCACTGGGATACATCAACAAATTGTGGACTGGACCATTCAACTGTAACATTATAAATGACCGTTTATAAAAACAGAGCAGTAAAACCATTAAGCTGCCATTGTAGTATATCCATGCCTTCACCTTTCCTTCCTGCTCTTTCTCTTGTTTAAGTCCTTTATGCTGTAAGAACTTGTGGGTTTTCATTAGCGTGGCAGAGAAGATTTTCCAGCAACAACATAAGTGAGAGAAAGTGAGCATGTATGAGCGCTCTGTAAAGGTTTCCGTTTGCAACATGTTTTTGCATCCATGTAGCCAATCACAGGCATGTTTGTTGAACATGTAAATGTAGTGGCCAATCAGAGGTTAGTCAGAATCTGCTCAATATCTGCACGCTCGTGAATCATTTCATTATAACCAATCAATTGTGCAGTATAGATGCATTTTTTTTTTTTTATTACAATGTGAGTTTTCACTCAGTCTGTATCTAACTTTGTTCGCTTGTTGTATATAACCAATTAATAATTTAAATAAAAGTTTTTTTTGTTTTTTTACATACTGCTAAGCAGACACTGCCACTTGTTCTGGTTCCTGTAATGTGCAAATTAATAATTAACTAATTTCATTTATTTATTGAATTTTTTTTATTTTATTATATTAACGAACAAAAATATATTATATAAATAAATTTTTTTTGTGTGTGTGTGTGTGTGTATATCTATCTATATATATATATAGATATATATATATTATACACAGTTAGTTAAAACTACAGAGAACCACGGATTTTCACTGGTTTGGGTACCGAGTGCTGACATTTTGGTATTCTGACACTAGTTATGATTAATTTAATATGTAAGGAGATGCTCACTTCGATAGCTTCACTGTCGTTATCTTTTATTAGAAGCTTGTTGTGCAGTAAACTACTCTTGCATAGAGTACTGTATATCATGAGTATGTTGACAGGCCGCAGTTTCAAGTAACTTCCTCAACATTGAGCTCAAGCAGGTCACCTGTTCTAATGCTGTAATGTGTGCTGAGTCGACCAGAAATAACTGGAGTGCATAGACAGATGAGCTGCTCTCTGCACATAAGCCCTTACACAAAGCAAATTAATCTCTTCTCCTCCTGCAGTTCCCCCATAAACCTTCCTCTCTCCACACTTGTTTAGCTGCACGCTGACAAAATATTTGCTTCACAAACCTGTAAATTGCAGCGTTAGACAGCAACAGTGCCATATGCTGTCATTAAGAATTGTGCCGTGTCACTGCGAACAGAAAAATTAATGTATTTTATAATTTACATGGAAAAACCTCTGAATAGCCTCAGGAGTCAGGCGAAAACGCTGCTTGTTCAGAATAGAAAAGCAACCGCTCTAGTGAAATGGAGATTTCTAACGTCTCTCCGGGTCCTGAAAATAGAGATAATGTCATATGCCCATGTTTTATGTAGTAGTATTTATTTACAAAAGTGTTGTGTATTGTGCGTGTGAGTGTTTCTGGAAGCCGAAGATGTGTTTTGGACGCAGACAGACTTTTGTGATAAGATTTTCCACAGTGAGCGTAAGGGTCTAAATGTGCTGGATAATTCTGTTGGTTACAGACAGCTAGCTGAAAAGAGCTGTATGGATTTGGAGCTTTGGGCTTTAAGACACACACCAACACACTATACAGTCACCAACACACTCAGATAAGCAGGTGTGTGCGTGAGTGTGTGAGTGCATGAGTGTGTGTGTGTGTGTGTGTGTGTGTGTGTGTGTGAGAGAGAGTGTGTGTGTGTGTGTGGCAGATGTCTGTGTCTGTCGCTGTGGCTGTGTGTTAGTGTGTGTGTGTCTGTGTGAGTGTGTGTGTGTGGGTGTGTGTGTGTGTGTGTGTGTGTGTGTGTGTGTGTGTGGTGTGTGTGTGTGTGTGTTTGTGTGTTGTGTGTTGTGTGGGTGTGGTGTGTGTACTGGTTTATATATTCTGGTGGGGACTTAAACCTGAATACACACAGACTCATGGGGCTCGTGTCACGGTGGGGACCTAAATTGAGGTCCCCGTGGATACAAAAGCTTATAAATCATACAGAATGAGTTTTTTGAGAAAGTAAAAATGCACAAAGTTTCCTGTAAGGGGTACGGTTGGTGTAGGGCAATAGAAAATACGGTTTTGTACAGTATAAAAACAGCCTCTGTGTATGTGTGTGTGTGTGTGTTTGTTGTATGTTGTAGTGTATGTGTATTTTAGTTAAATAATTTTAGTTCTAATTTTAATTTTATAAACATCTTTCTAATTTTTCTTTCTAAATTTCTGTCTAATTTCTAATTTCTGATTTTCTAACTTTTCTAATATGTTTCAGAATTTTTTTATCTAATATTTACATTTTATTTTATTGCAGCTTTATTTTAATAATAAAAGCTTTTTGTAGTAGTTTTATTTAACACTGGTCAGCAGAAAAGCAATGTTGTTAGAAAGGACGTTTAAATTATTATATTTTTGATTTCATAAACCTTTTTATATATCTTTAAAAAACCTGTCCTAGAAATGTCAACAGACACAAACACCACACACACACATATATATATATATATATACAAATTTGTAATTTAATGCATTATACATATATTGTATTGAACCTAGAACATTTCTTAAAGCCCGGATTATACTGGTATATGTGTGATGGTGGTGGTGTTTGTCTGCATGAATGTAAGTAATTTGAAAGTAATTTGAATACATCAATGCAAGATCCATTTATACAGTCTGCGAATAGAATAATCTATGTTCTGCATGCATCATTTAATTGGATTTATTTCTGAGTTTTAAAGCGTAACCATATGGATCTGTACGTACAGTGATGTGCAAGTCTGTATCTTCAGACCTGTCTTGTTTTCAGCATATGTTCACTCCCCGTGACTGTGTTCACCGCGTGTGTATTCAGTATACAGGTGTTCACTGTCACAGCGTCTAGCTGTAAAGTGTTTGTGTGGGTGTCTGTGCCCAGCTGTACTAATGCCTTCCAGCTTTGACTTGATGTGAATTAAAATTATGGCGATAAACAGGGTT
This sequence comes from Sinocyclocheilus anophthalmus, assembly GCA_018155175.1. Lineage (NCBI taxonomy): Eukaryota > Metazoa > Chordata > Actinopteri > Cypriniformes > Cyprinidae > Sinocyclocheilus > Sinocyclocheilus anophthalmus. Next base: position 24,253 of record JADLZN010011686.1, on the reverse strand, counting down.
GCCAAGTCTGCAGTTTTAGACCACAATTATGCTACATTTAAACCGTTACCATGGTTTCATTATATATTTACTTTAAAGGGGTCATATGATGTTGCTAAAAAGAACATTATTTTGTGTATTGAAATGTGTTTATGCTGTTTAAAGTAAAAAAAACACTGTACATTATTGTTTCTCCTCTATGCCCCGCCTTTCTGAAACGTGTCGATTTTTACAAAGCTCATCGGTCTGAAAAGCGAGGTGTGCTGTGATTGGCCAGCTATCCAGTGCGTTGTGATTGGCCGAATACCTCAACCGTGTGACGGAAATGTTACACCAACCCTCAAACCCTACTTTGTCCGTGTCCTCGGAATGAACAAAAAACATGAAAACCCATTATAAACGAGGCATTCGTTGCATCCAGTGGGGACATAATTACTGATTATAATGACTTAAACTGTCTTTTTACGCGTTGCATTGCATCGCGCCGCGTAAACATAAAACCATGTCTGCATTTGTGATCGGAGAAATGACAAACAACAAGCACTACTCTACACTGCTCAAAACTCACGTTTGAATCATCAGTGGCAAATTCTATAAATACGGAAACATACTTACAGGTTGTGAGTCATAACAGCCGGCATTGTAGTCTAACGTTCCTCCTCCCCGGATCAGTAAAACATTCCTCCGTAAAAGTGCCGGCGATCCCAGCACTAAGTTGATTGTATTCCTCATCACCAGCACAGATCCTCTCCCATGCATGACGAAGCGATATCGTCCATCGTAACACGAAACACAGCGGCTTAGCGTGAGCTGAAGCCGGACAAGAGTGAGCTGAGGCGGCGGTCTGGCCACAGTGAAACTCCAGGGCCGTGTTCCGTGATGGCTGCGAAGAAGCGTGAAACTGCTGAAAGCCGATCCGGCGGTCCACAGCACTAAGGTAAAGTTTTCCCTCAGCGACCAGCACAGATCAGCTCTAGGCATGACGAAGCAGATATCGTCCTCTTTTGGAAGACCAAACAAAGTAGTTTCGCTTTCACAACGAAGCACACAGCGTCTTCAGGACATGGCGGCGGAAGCAACAATACTACAGCGAGAATAAAAGTTACGCCTTCTTTCTTTGCATGAACATTTGTGCGGCGTTATGAAAAGCTGTCCACATAGTGAGGTAGACATGTGGGGGCGTGTTAGAACGAACCATTTTAGGGGGGTGTGGCTGACTCTTAACTTTTATAAAGAATATCTCTTTGCATTTGAAACTTTAGTCTTTGCAACTTTACAGATCTTCTTTATGCGCCAAGAGCTTGTAACACTCCAAAGAGAGAGGAACAATTGAAATCGCATCATATGACCCCTTTAAGACTCGTCAAATGGATAGATTTTTTATGATAACAACTGTGGATATGATTGCAGTACAGCAGATTTACAGAAAAACTAATGAGATGCCTATACAGAGCAGCATTTTAAGGCACGATAGACGCTTCTGACACTATTTTAAAAGATACTAAAGATTCTAAAACGTTCTTTCAGTTAACTTCTGAGGCAGCATTGCATGTAGAGGGCAATGCTTGAATGTTCATTCAGTAGGCTACTGAAATGTATTGATTAAAAAAAATCGATATAATTAAGCATAATTAGTAGTGCTGTAGCCAATATTTACTTGTGCTTAGCATTTTTGTGCTTCTTAGAGTGTTGTGTCGTTAGCAACATGCTAACTCAATTAAAATTAAAAAAACTCTAAGTGAAGTCTGTTAGTTGCTACCTATGTAGTGTTCCAAGGTTTCATGAAGAAGGGAGATATCTGATGAGGGAGCAGCAGACAGAAAGGCAGCTCTCTTGGTTTTGAAACTGAGCTGGTGTGTCAGCAGAAATAAGGCAATTAAGGGTAATAGGCTTACAGCTAAAAGCAGCAGGGTGCTGTATGTATTTAAATTTCCCAAATAACCCCCTAGTTTCCCATGCATTGCATTTTCTTATTTTGTAAATAATACAGTAGATCTTTCAATGATTATATTGACTTGGTCAGGTTAGGTTTTTTATTGGTTGAGAATGTACCTTTTTTTAAACTATTTTTTTTATTGCTCACTACTTACACTAGCATTCAAAAGTTTGGGGTCAGTAAGATATGTTTTGAAAGACAAAATAGGGGTATTAAAATGGTCAACTATGACATTAATGGCATTTTAATGTCACAAAAGATTTCAAATAAATGCTGTTGTTTTGAACTTTCTATTCATCAAAGAATTTTAAACATCACGTTTCCACAAAATAGAAGCGGACACAACTGTTTAAAACATTGATAATAATCAGAAATGTTACTTGAGCAGCAAATCAGCATATTATACTGATTTCTGAAGATCATGTGACACTGAAGACTGGAGCAATGATGCTTAAAATACAGGGATAATTTATATTTGAAAAGTTATTGAAATAGAAATGTTCACGAGATGACTGTTTTTACAGTTTTTTATCAAATAAATGCAGCCTTGATGAGCGTAAGAGACAAAAACATAAAAAAATCATACCCGCCCCACATATTTGAACATGCACCTACAAATGAAGGGAGATCTGAAATATCTGGTGTATTTTGAGTTCTTACTTTTTTATCCGCATTTTGATTGGTTCGTTTAATAACGGCAGGAGTATTTATCCTGTCAGCCTCCTTTGACAGAGATTAAAGCTCAATTGGGCTGCCGCAGCATCAAAGAAAATAAAATAATTTAACATTATAGCCGTCTGAGCTTTGCACAAATCGGTCTATTGATTAACGCGACCGTTCATTTTATCCCTTTCGTTTTTGAACATGCCCCGGCCTCCCTCGCCTCCTCTGACAGACTGCCTTTGGGGATGTCTTTGTTACACAAACCTGGCAACCCTGGCGATAAACCTCTCGCTCTTTCTGTTCTAGCACAATCCAGCTGCAGGCAACTCATCCTTTCCCGGTATCAAGGATAGCCAAGCTGCTCTCTCCTTCTCTCTCTTTTTGAAGTGGAGTCGTGGTCATGGTGGTGATTAGCATTACAGGGTTTACGCCGCTTTCATAACCACCTGCTCCCCCTCCAGCAGAAGAGGTGGACCAGACGGCGTTTTAAAAGCCTCTGCGCAAAAGTTTTCTCACAACTCCTCGCTCAGATCTCGGAGCCTCGTTCTGCAGGTCTTCTGAGGTGACCGCATCTCTATGTCACTAAAGTTTGCGATGTTGCATCAGTCCAAAACTCTGCAGTTCAGCGCTCTCTGAGGGGTAACATCTCTCTATCTTGATCCATCTAAAGGGGTGTTCACGCTGACTCTGAGTTGCCAGAAGGCATTCCCACTACTGTAGTATCCAACTGTATCAGTAGCTGAGGTATACTACAATTTTAGTTGCATTCTGATCAAATTTGGTGCATTGCCAACGGTTGCTGTCACTCATATCACCGAAAACTGCTTTGTTGCTGCAAATCGATGTCTGTGAGTACCCTAAAGATTTGTTCACCCAAAATAAGACAAATTGTGTCATCGTTTGATCATCTTCATGTTGTTTGAAACCTGTAAGACTCTGCTGGTCCATCTTTTCCGTGCATTTGCAATCAATTTCCCATTTTCCCAAAAAATGAGGTTTTTAAGCTTTAAAAAAACGCCATAAAATGATCAGAAATTCGTTCAATTCCTTGTTTCCTTGCTCTGTCACTTTTAATCAATTTAATTTATCCTCGCTGTAAAAGAAAATAAAAAATAAACGTACTGACCCAAAGTTTTGAATGGTAGTTTACTGTATGCACTTCATAGTCAGTGAATGGAAACTGAGGCTTTTAAGCTTTCTTCCCTATCCTCTAAAAAGCCAGCTCATTTATCTACGGCGAGCCTGCTTTCCTAGACTTCCATTTTACTGTCTGTTGCTTTTCCTCTAGTCTCCCAGTCTTTTTGGAAACCTACAAGAGCTTTCGTATCTCTCTCTTGCTGGACGAAGACTGGTTTTCTGGTTGTATTCAGGTTGTCATGTTTTATGTCCCCCTGCTGATTCAAGCCTTCCCTTAAAGTGATCTGAGTTCAAAAACACCTTATCTACAAACGTCGTTGTGATCTCCTCTTCTGGACGCTGTGCTCTCTCCTACAGACACGGATCTCCCTCGTACTGTAGCCCAACAGCCGTGACAGCATCTCTCGGTTCGTCGCTGGGCCGATCTTTTTGTGGAGTCTTTGTCCGGGCGTGCTGCTGCCTGCGTCGCTATGCGTACCTGCATGCGCCAGATAGCAAGCGAGCGACAGAAAGATAGAAGGGGAGAACGCAAGCGAGCAACCGCATCCCACACGAACACAACAAAAGAAGGCTTAAGGCAAGAAGGACCCGTGTAAATATCAGATTCCAGCGCTGGAGAGAACTCAAGGAGCGAAAGGCCTGCGATCGGACGCCGTGGTTGCTTTGTTTCTTCTCGATAGGTTAGTAACACTGTGTCTGCGCCGCAACATTTAAAGTCTGTCTAGTACACTGGACGCTACAAAGCGACCATTGAAAATCATTTGGAGTTTGTGTCAATACGTCATGAATAGAAAACAGCAGCAGTTTTCTGTCGGGGATTTGTCGTGTCATGCCGCGCCGCATCCAGTGTAGATCATAGATATGTATATACTGTATATCTATGTTGTAGACAGCATCACTGATTATAATGATTCTATAGTATTTTGTCGCGCCGCTCCACTCGCGTCCGGTGTAGACACAGTGTAACACTGGTTTTGCTTTGTTTCACAGAACTAATCGTTGCCTGGGTTGTGTATGTATGTGTGGGGCGGAGCTATCAAAATAGGGGCGTGTTTGTTTTGGTGATTTCAAATGTCAACATTGGCTACCAGAAATCGCTTACCCCACCTTTAAAGAACATTTGGCTTGTAAATGTATACTTATCTCACAACTTGTGATCTGTTTCTCTACTTGGAACAGCGCACAGGTCATACTGACTAGCTTTATGATATGTTGTCATATTTGGAGCTTGAAAACTGGATTTCCCATTCGTTATTTATCCAGGAAGAAAAATGCCGAGCTCTAGTCTTCAGGATTTCTCCTGGACATTAAGCTCATATGGGGTGAATAAATGATGACAACATTTTCATTTTGGGGTTTAGCTTTCTTGCTCCCCTGCAGCCTTTTTAATGGAGCACAGGTTTTTTAAATGTCATTTTGGGTGGATGTTACATCCTGATACATGTTCGCTGCTAGTTTGACATGGACTGCTCTTTTACTCAGCTGTTTTATCAAAGGCTTCCGAAATGGAAGAAGAAATAATTGCTAGTTCTTTACATGCCGTCCACGGTCATAATTGAGTCTTGTTTGAGAGATCCGTAGGACACGCTGTACCGGCAAGCTAAATGGTTCAAGCAAAATGGTCTGCATGCATAATAGACAGAGTTTCTCACTTTCATTCTGTAATAAGATTATGTGCAGACAGAACAGCCTACGATCACATCAAATGCTCCCTGAGCCAAATGAAAAGAGAGAGAAAGAAAGCAAGAGTAGGCTCTCCTCGAGAAAAGAAGGACCTAGCGTGTCTTGCAGCTGAGACAGGGCAAAGAAGAATAAAGAATAGGGAGTGCATGTTTGAAGTCAGACAGCCTTTTCTCCGCTTCTGATATTTGATGATGCAGAGGAAGGAGGGAGAATGGGAGAAACACCAAGATAAGGCACAGAAAGAGCTCCGTATTAAATGAAGGAAAGTGAAATGACAGCGAAGGATCCGCAGCAGTAGGAACAAAGAGAAATGCAAGATAGACGAGTCCTACACAGGATCAAAACCACTGGCTGAGAGTGAATCGCAGGAGTGAAGCCGAAGTCTCACGTCGAGAGAGAGAAATGTTTTCCAGGCCGAGTTTTTAAATTGATTTAAAGTTGATAAACCAACATCAGAGAATCAGGGTTCCCTTTCGTGGAACTTCGAACTGCGTCTCTAGGGGTCGCTATGGGGAACGCCTCGTCGTGACCCGTGTCTGATGCATACATTGAAAAAACACCAAATAGTTGGCCGGCGACAGCCATGACATCACTACAGGTGCGACTACAGTATAAATAGGCACCGGGAGAACACATCATCCACTTCTTCGTCTTCCCTTACCTGATCGTTCTGTTTGAAGCGTGCATTCCAAAAGCAAAGTAAGAGCTTTTTCTTTTCCTACTATGGCGAGCACTACCGGAGCGTTTAGAAAGTGTGTACATCCGTGTCAGCGGTTTTTGACACCCGATGATTCACACGATCTATGTGTTGTTTGTTTGGGTGAGGAGCACGCACGCGATGTCCTCGTGGGGGCAATCTGCTTGCATTGCGAGCGTTTTCCAATGAAAAAGTTCCGTTCTCGTTTGTCTCTCTTCTCGTGTGGAGAGGGACAACCATCGGTTTCCCGCGGCTCGGGACCCGCCGCTGCTGAGGCACGGAGGAGAATGAGCTCGTGGGGATCTCAGGTGGACCTAGCCGATGAGGCTGAAGGGGGGTTCCCCTCTTCCGCGCATCGGTGTCGGCGAGAGACAGCCACTGGACGATGATATCCTCTCTTTGATATCATCTGCTCCAGGGGCCAGTGCTCAGTTGGGCCCAGGCCAACAAGAGCAGGAAATGGATGTGGGGAGTGAAGAAGCTGAGGCTGAGCTTTCCCAAGCCACCTGCCCTGCGTATGATGAGCTTTTAGAGGTTATGGATCGGGGTTGGGTTAGGGTTAGGTTTTATAGGAATTACCGTGGAAACGAGCCAAGGAGGTGACATTGCGAGGTCGCCTCGACGAACGTTATCTCTCTGGCCATACACCTCCAGCTCAAGTGAGCCTTCCTTTCCTTCCTGATCTCCATACTGAGATCGAGAAGGAATAGAAGAGACCGTTTTCCTCACGCATCCATCGGTTTCAGCATACAAGTTATGCGAATATCGAGTCGATGCGCGAAAGTGGCTATGGGATGATGCCCCCTGTGGAAGTGACGCTAGCCAGCTATCTCTCTCTGGGGAGACGTCATCCCTCAAAACTCCCTCCTTGCCATCCGTGCCCCTTCAAGCCACAGCTCGCACGAACGGCAAGGCGTACGCAGCGGCAGGTCAGGCTGTGGCCTCGTTGCACACGATGGCGGTGCTTCAGGCCTATCAGGCTGACCTGCTGAAGGACCTGGATGAGGGGCAGGGCCTTTCCTCTGCCGGAACGGCTGAGCTGCGGCGCACCACAGACTTGGCCCTCCGGGCTACTAAGCAGGCGAAGTCGCGCTCAGCAGCGTTCAAATCCTTCATACCACGAAGGCCCAGGTCTGAGCCCGAACAAACCAGGGGTCCTGGCCCGTCTCGGTTTGAGGATCAGAGACGGGCACAGAGGGCTAGTGTCGCGACTCGCGCCCCGCCTCCACCTGTGGGTGGGGGTAGGAAGTATCGTGGGTCAAGGGGAGGCAGGCGAAACCCGAGGGGTGAGACCTGGGCAAGGCGCTTTCGTCCGGGTCAGAGTAATACTTAGGTATTCATTCTCTCCCGCAGGGGGTGCAACATCTACCCTGTCCTCCCCTTTTTCCAATTCCCCTTTATGACCACCATCTCCAGCTGACCGAGGTTAGCTGTAAAACGTTTTTCAAACAGTCTCCTACTGAGCCCATGATGGTTGTTGGTTCTATGGCCAGATCATAGTAACCGCCTGACTGATGGTCCGGTCAAAAAATCCCCGGACAGAGCCCCGGCAACAAGGCTCGTGGTGGGTGAGTATGATCCATATGTCATGAGAGCATGTATACTAATGAGAGACTGAGGTGGTCATGTGTAAAAAATTTATAAAGTTACCTGCAGTGGATGATCTGGTCAGAAAGATCCTCGGAGCAGAGCTCCAGCACAGAGGTCATGGGGGTGAGTACGATCCAAATATCATGATATCTGTATATCGAGGACAGACTGAGATGGCTGTGTGTGTGTAACCTTCTATAGTTCCTTGCAGTGTTTCCCGGGACCTGTACGGTTTTGTCCCTTGCTAGACGCCCTCAATGAGGTGCTGTTGCTGGGCTCAGAAGCCAGGTGCTCTACTTGCTGTAGGCGTGTCACTCGTCGACATATATCCAGACGGTAAGAAAAGCCGGGCTTCGGCTTCGATGTTCGGCTTCGTGAACATCAGGCCCCCGGTGCTACGCTGCAAGGCACCCGGACGGGGCTACAGTGCCTGGTCACCCCGAGGGGCTTCCTGGCCACCGGCGTACTCCTTCTTGCTGAGGCAACGAACGGGAGGTACGGGGGCATCACCAGGATCCTCCTGTGTAAGCTGTCCTAGGCAGGGCTCCCATCACCACTGAGATGTGCGAGCCGGCCTCTTCCGGCTGGCCGATATGGTCGGGTTTCCATGAACTTAAATTCCAGATAATATGGTAAATGTCCACGTAAAGCAAGGCTTTGCGCATTTCTCCAAATGCCATGTGAGTGGGGGATGTGCACGTGAAGTTGTGCGCATTTCTCTAAAATCCACATAGCTGGTAGATGGGCACGTGTTGCTTTGCCCATTTTCTAAAATTGCACTTAGGTGGTAAATGGGCTCTGAAATCCTGTGAAGGTAAGGGTTACGCGTGCTGTCTTCGTTCCCTTTGTTTCAAAGTGGAGTAACACCCCGGTACCCTGGGTGCCACTCAAATAGTGTGTCTTGGCGACACACCCTGGAGACAGCACTCCCCTCACCTCTGAGGAGGGTGCTGGAGCTGCTGTTCCCGACCGGCCATTACGTCCGGGTGACAATAGAACTCTAAGAGTGCTCTTTGCGCACCTTCTAAAATCCACGTGAGTGGTAAGTGTGCACGTTATCCTTGCCGCTTTTCTAAAATCCACGTAAGTGGTGGGTGGGCACGTTAGGCTTTGCCACCTGTCTAAAATTCCACCTAGGTGGTAGGTGTGCACACTATGCTTTGCCACTTCTCTGAAATCCCACGAAAGTGGTAGGTGCGCACGTTCTTCTTTGCCCACCTCTCTAAAAATCCTGTATGGTGAGGGTTACGCGTTTCGGACTTCGTTCCCTGTTTCGGAGAGGGTTAGGCCCCGATTTCCTGGGCTCCTCTCAACCAGTGTGTCTCGATCGACGCACTCAGAAGGCACTGCCCCCCTCGATATCAAGGGGTACTAAGAGGGTGTCGTCTGACGAGCAGGATCCTCTCCGAGGAGTTGAATCCCTCGCTCCATGGGCTGTCCTCGTGGTAATGTTTAGCACTGCTCCCCTTTCAGGAAATGGTCACCTGGAATGGGGACAGTATTCCTTAGCTGAGGAAAAACGGAGGTGCCTCTTTCATGAGAGGCTTGAGCTCGCTGTCTTCCAGAAAGACCTCGAACCAGCTGCATCAGTAGGATTGGGCCGTCCTCCGCCTCCCTGATGCGCTGGCGATGTGGCTAGCCTGCAGTATGCTACCCCTCTGGTTTTTTAATCAGGCTGCTGGTTGGGGGCCCCCCCTCTCGGTGAGAGGTGGGTTGGGCTCCCCCAGCTAGAATGAGCTACTGCCAGCCGGGGAAAACCCGGCATTTAGTAGAAAGGGTCGAGCCCCCTGGGCGTTTGAGGACCAGGCGTGGGTTCCCACGCTGAGATTGTTACTAGCTGGTTCCGCTAGCTGGACGTGCTGCGGGTCGAGTCCCCTTCTTGGTGAGAACTGGGCGTGTTGCTCCCCAGCTGATAACTGCTAGCTGTTCCACCAATGGAGCGTGCTGTAGGTCGAGCTCCCGCTGAATGGATGTCTGCTCCCTCAGCTACAGGTTCGCGGCTAGCCACACCAGCGTGATAGCCGTAGGTGAGACTGATGACTACTCAGAGCTCCATCTATAGGCTGCCCTCCAGAAGTGCCACGAGAACCCCTAGAATGGTTGTATCCATCTACATATGGACATGCTAAAATCCACATGGTGGTAAGTGGGCACGGTAACTTTTGCCCACTTTTCTATAATTCCACGAAAGTGGTAAGTGCGCACGGTCTACTTTGCCCACTTCTCTAAAATCCTATATGTTAAGAGTTACGCGCACAGCTTCGTTCTCTTTTTCTGAGTGGTCTAAAACCCCCGGTTCCGCCTGGGACCCACTCCTCATGGTATCCTCGAAAACCTCTGACAGGGTGTTTCCGCTAGAGGCCTGTTGAGACAGGTCCTTCCACAAAGTGAGGTAGCCCTGAGTGACAGACCAAGACTAGTAATTGATCCAATAAGAATGCTCTTGGTCGTATTCCCTGGACGGAATCCTTCATAATTCTAGGCCCTGGCGCCACCTCCGAAGAGGCTTTTTATGGCACAGCTGGTACAGGGGCCCCTGCCGTCCCGCAGTTCTGGGCACCGAGCCAGCCGCCCTCATTACACCAGAGGTCAATCTCGAGAGACTGATTCCCGTGGTAGACTATTGGTAGCCTGGGTTATACTACCAATCTTGTCCCAGTGGGACCTGCACAACGGTTGTGAGGCTCTAGTAATTCCTTGTAACCTAGGCCTTTGGCTGTAGGGAATAATGTCACTGACAGCCGTCTAACTTCCCAGGGTCGACTCCTATAGCAATATGGTAGAGTTGGTTCTTATTGCTCGCCATGGTTCTGGCTTGCACTTCCCTCAGCATGGCGGCGTGGGTATACCGTTCCCCATAGCGACCCCTAGAGGACGCAGTTCGTAGTTCCATGAAAGGGAACGTCTCGGGTTACTTATGTAACCATGGTTCCCTGAGGGGAACGAGATACTGCGTCCTCTAGCTTTTGTGCCATGCTGCGGACACAAGCTTCAGACGAAGAAGTGATGATGTGCGCTACCGGCGCCTATTTTGTACTAGTTGCGACGGTAGTGACGTCATGGCTGTCGCCGGCCAAACAAGTTGGTGTTTTTTCAATGTAGGCTTCAGACACGGGTCACGACGAGGCGTTCCCCATAGCGACCCCTAGAGGACGCAGTGTCTCGTTCCCCTCAGGGAACCATGGTTACATAAGTAACCCCAGACGTTTTGAATGTCAAATATAATCACAAATATCATGATGGGCAGGAAAGACATCAAAAGTACAGCGAACTTGCATTCAATCAACCTTTTTAAGGATTCTTTGATGAATAAAACGTTCAAAAGAACAGCGTTTATTTTTAAATAAAAATGACTTGGTCAAGATGGTATCTTTGCAGGTTAAACACTGGTTAAGTCACTTTTGCTGAGAGAATGAAGATATGTGGGTCTTGCAGTGCAAATGATGCCCGCTAGACCTGCTGTTGTTTATCATAATGAATATTAATTAAACAACAATATTGGCAATAAAAACGAGAAAAACACTTAGTGCTCTTAATTTGTTTCATTGTTCATTATCACTGATTGTTTACTCGAGTACTTGCTTGAAAAATATGCAGCGATGTTTATTTAATTGAGAAACGCTTGAAGGCTATGGTTTCATTTTATCATTTCTCATATTCAGAATATTTAACTCCATGAAGGAGGGCGTTCAATAGCAAATTAATTTTGCTGTCGGCAGAAATCGTGACATTTTCGCTGGAGTTGGTATTGACTCAATTTTAGATTTCATGACAACCTGTGTGGGGAAAGATTTTGTGCTTCACTTAGAGAAGTGGAATCAAAATTGTGTTTGCAATAAATATTAGTATAAGCCATGCACTGATAACCGATTATCACATTAAAAGATCTGTACAAAACAATGATTTCGCAATACCTCGTGTTGACGGCAAAGTTAAATTAGCTTTGAATCACATTGATTTTGCGCTGTTAGAAAAGCACGTCTGCTAGATTCCTACATCAGGACCGTTTGTAATTGACCGCCGTGTTTAATAAACTAGTGCAGTCGATTTTCACTCAGATAATTTATCCCACCATTAGCCAAACATTGGGGCTCAGTAAATGGGGATGGATCTAATACACAGACTCTATGGATGAGATATAAACTAAATGATCAAGCATGTCAGTGTGTCTGCATGTTTAACTGCAAATACTGTACAGAGAGGTTTGACGATAACATTTACATGTAGTTTTTAAGGCACAGTAGCATGCAGAGACTTTTTAATGCAATTTGGTAGCTGGTAAATCATAGATCACCCAAAATGAAAATTGCCATTATTTCTTTAGAAGAGCTTTATTGCCAAGTTTGCACATACAAGGCATGTGTTTTAGTGTCACAAGCTTCCAGCACACACAGACAACAACACACAGATAATAAAAGATACGATGTGAATAAAATACACATTTGTATATGGGTCAAAGACGAAAAAGGGTTTAAGCATGAACACAATAAGTGTAATTCTGCTTTAAATTGTTGTTGTTTTTCCAAAATAAAAAAATATCATACATTTTCCCCTGATTTACAGAAGAGATGCACTAAAATGTCATTCAGTGTAACAATCTTGTCAGGCATATTTACAACAAAAATCAATTTATGACACATTAAAAGACTAATTACTGTCACCCCAAAGACTAATTAGTTGTAATTTTACATTTCTAAAATATGCCACAATCCTAGGTTTTGCCCATTTGTCAGTAAGAATGTTTTACTCATTTAAAACACAATAAAAGTGTATATGCTCACTTATTCTTTTATATATTTTAATATGTACAGATCAGAATAAGCATGTTGTTTGAATTTTACATAAATATTGTGTTACACTGAATGTCAATGTAACATTCTTTCAACCAAATTTTGACATTTTATTCTCCAAAACGTTAAAAGTAGACACTTTACTAAAATAAAATGTGTGCTATAGATAAAATAGAATAGGGATAGATGTAGGGATGTACTAGGATGTAGGGTGGTAACAAATACATATAAGGTTATTGCACATATTTTATATTGCACAATTAGGCTTATGTTGTTTCATAACGGTCTGACTTTCACAAAAGATCTGTTTTTTTAGCCCATTAAATGAAAATCTACGGGATCCAATTTTAGTTTGCACCCCAAACCTTCTATTAAATGCCTCCTTTAGTGTTTTAACAGAAGATAGAACGTCATGTAGGTTTGGAACAACATGTTCATTTTGGGGTTAACTGAAAGGTTGCAGAGGTTTGAAAAAGAACCGTTACAAGGCATGTCACGATGCTTTTGAGGAGGAACTTGACCTTCAGCTTTGAGAAAGCTTCCTCATATGTTTAATTAGGTGGCAGCAAAGTTTCAGAGTAAGAGAAAGCATGTAAACTCCCACTCACGGCTTGCTGCATTCTGCCATGAAATGCAAGTCCCACCACATTTCTTTCTTCCTCCTCACTCATGTTTCACTCAGAAATGGTTGTGGATACTGTGTCATGTTTACACAGTCTAATAGATTCAGAAAGAGCTAAAAAGCTTCGGTTGGAAAAAAATAGCCGAAAACCACTACGAGCATCTTTGTATTGTGCTCAAGAGAGTCATTCTTTGGGGTTTTGAAAGCTTGATAGATACAGCTGTCCTTGGTCTTTGCACTCTCGCGTAAATGTTTTTAATTCATTGTTTTTCAAATCTGTTAACACCCAATGCCAAGAGGTAGAAACAGAGTGAGTCATCACATTCATTTAGAGAGAGTGTTGTGTGTGTGTGGTTGTGGGTGTTTGTGTGTGTGTTTGGTGAGAGAGTATGAGAGAGAGAGGCCAGACCTAAGGAAAAAAACTAATGAATGATGGATAGTCACAATTAAAGAGTGAAATTACATTTTGATGACTCAAAAAAAAAAAAATAAAAAAAATAGCATATTGTGTCTTTATTTTGTATAATAGAAATATAATATATTCTGTCTGCCTGTATTGCCTACCACCACTTGTCTACCATATTAAATAATTAAATTAATGTGCTATTTGCTGCTGCCTAGCCAGGATTAGCTGTTTGTTCATGTTAATTAATAGCTATTTATGTGTTGATTTAGGCTATCAATATGCAGCCTTTCATATGTAATTTATAATGTATTTTATGTTTATAGTTGTATTTTATATATTTGATTGATTGACATCCATTTATTATTTCAATTATGATTTATTGAATCTAATGTATAATTTACTATGTTTGCAAAGTCATTTTTTAAGAGTTTACGATTGGGATGAACAGAATATTTAGCCAGGTTGCTTAAAAAGGCGCCATTAAGGATAGTCGCCAAGCCAAAACACCACACACTAAAATAAAATAAATTAAATAATTGTGAAAAATGTACTCACCCTCGGTGTAATATTCAAGATGTAGTGAGTTTGTTTCTTTCAGAGTTGGAGATCTATGTATGTGTTGATTCCATCAGTGTCTCAGCACTGAATGCTCTGCGTGAATGGGTGCCGTCAGAATTGAGAGTCCAAACAGCTAAAAAAAACATCACAATATCCACACCACTCTAGTCCATCAGTTAACATCTGGAGAAGTGAAAAGCTGCATGTTTGTAAGAAACAAATTCACGATTGAGGCATTTCAACATTAAAGCGGTCATATGATGCGATTTAAAATTTTCATTTCTCTTTGGAGTTTTACAAGCTCTTGGTGAATAAAGAAGATCTGTAAATTTGCAAAGGACTAAAGTCTCAAATACAAAGAGTTATTCTTTATAAAAGTTAAGAGTCACCACGCCTACCTAAAACGTCTCGTTCTAACACGCCCCCACATGTCTACCTCACTATGTGGGAAGATTTGCATAACGCCACCCAAATGTTCACGCAAAGAAAGAAGGCGTCACTTTTATTCTCGCTGTAGTATTGTTGCTGCCGCCGCCGCCGTGTCCTGAAGACGCTGAGTGCTTCGTTGTGAAAGCAACTACTTTGTTTGTCTTCCAAAAGAGGACACGACTAGAAATCAGTGTTAATTTGTATTTCAACACTGTTCCAGAACACTTCAACCCAAATATTCAGATGTTTGCAGCACATTTTATGCAGGACTGTTTACTGATCCTGGTAGAGTAAACTACAATGGCGGCTGTCTGACTCAAAGACTGTAAGTACGTTTTCATTTTAAGGATTTGCCACTGATGATTCAAACGCTAGTTTTGGGCAGTGTAGAGTAGCGCTTGTTGTTTGTCATTTCTCCGATCACAAATGCAGACAGGGTTTTATGTTTATGCGGCGCGATGCAACGCAACACGTAAAAAGACAGTAGAAATCACAACGCACTGGATAGCTGGCCAATCAGTGCACACCTCGCTTTCAGACCGATGAGCTTTGTAAAAAATCGACGTGTTTCAAAAGGCAGGGCATAGAGGAGAAACAATAATGTACAGTATGTGGAAAATAATGTGTTTTTTTAACCTTAAACCGCATAAACACATTTCATTACACCAAATACACAAAATGTTATTTTTAGCAGCATCATATGACCCCTTTAAACCTTCACTTCTGCCCAAATACAAGTCCAAAATCCATATTAACACTATCCAGTGAAAAAGTCCATCCCCTCTTGTCTCTTACATCAAAACCATACCGACACATTTGTTTTGAACTGTTTTGGACCTATTTTCACTTGTAAACGTGGTTGGTCTGTGCATATTTCTCTCCTGGCTTGACTAGTCAATTAAAGAAAGCAATAATATGGACTCATCAGAAGCACTGATTTGAAGTAAGAAAATATCTTAAAGATTGATTAGTTTAATACTAACATGCAGCGTTTCACTTTAAAACATGACACATTATGGACTGGAGTGCTGTGGATTACTTGTGGATTATTGTGTTGTTTTTATCAGCTTTTTGGACTCTCATTCTGACTGCACCCATTCCCTGCAGAGGATCCATTAGTGAGCAAGATGTAATGCTACATTTTTCGCACTCTGATGAAAGAAACAAACTCACTAATCTTGGATGGCCGGGTGAGACTTATTATTTATTCATTCATTTTTTGGGTGAACTGTTTCTTTAAAGTCATTGTTTTACATAGCTGACCTAAAATTCAGTTTAATTCCAATCCTGAACTCTTTAAATATTATGATCAATATAATTCTTGTGTGAAGTATTTCTTTAACATTGAGCAGATGCCTCAATGGGCTGACCAAACATACAAATAATCATATCCTATTATGGCTAGCGGCCACTTACCTGGCCAAACTTCACCTTATTAATATTCATGAGCCAAGCTTTTGAGATCATTCTCCTGCACTTTTCAGATCATTCCTACGCTCCTGATTATGTGCGCACATTTATACGTGCATGTGAGTGTGTGTTGGAATATAAAGTGTGTGTGATTCTTTGTTATCTCCTGTGCTACTTTCCAGGCACATAGTTCTTTAGGTACAGACTACTTTCAATCAAAAGACGCTTCCCTCAGCGTGCAGCACGGCGCCTAATGAGAGCAGGTCCTCAAGCAGAAATAGAAATCCAAGATTAGAGTGAGTGCAGTCGCTGTCCTTTGATGGATGTTGACTCTTCTTCTTCTCTGTGTACATTTGCATTGAATCCAGTATGAAAGCAAACAGCGTGCACCGAGCAAGATGAGCAGTTAATAACTAGGCATGGTTTGGAGCGGGTTTAACTGCGTGTGTGATTTGGTCGCGCTTGCTGATGTTTTATGCAGTATATGTGATGATGCAATAACTTGCTGCATGTCATATGATAGAACCACTAATGCCAGCAGATAAAAAGTAACCAAAGATGGTATAACTCATTTCTATGGTTTGGCCCCCCCCCCCCCCCCGTGCGTAAGTTAGACCAGTGCAGCGTGACCGCATGATGCTGGATCTGCCGTTTTTTAAAACTCCAGTCTTATGAATAGGCTCGTTAACAATAAGGGCCGCACATAATCACTGGGGAAGCGTAGCTTCATTAAAGTCCTGGCCGGTGCCCAAATAGTCTGCAAGATCTCTCCAGCCAGCACAGTCGAGCCGAACGGTCGGTAGTTGTTGGCTACTGTTTTTCTCTTCCTGAGCTCAGTGATCTGACGTCTTATTGACCAAACGATGTGTCCTTGCTTCGTTGTCGTTTTGAGACCAAGCCGTGCTTTTAGTTTCCCCGTGCATTCTGGCCTGGATCTTCCTTTGGCTCGGCTCACAGAATGCCACCTCATGTCTGTGACATTTAAACACTACAACCTTTCCAGAATACACAAGATCTGGAGCGCGTGTTTATAGAAACGTTTGCTGTGTGAAATACTTATTTGAGCATTTTGCAGCGAGTTTCCCAAGTGCATTGCCTTAAAGAATTTAGCACTGCTTAATGAATCGTGCGCTGTTATGTTCTGCTTCGTCAACAGTGACACTCTTTTAAGCTTTTTGGAACTGCTTTAGAAAACAAACTTCGAGTACTTAGTGTTGTAAATAGACATTCTTTTAAAGCTGATGTGTGTACTTTTGTTAAATGTCAAAATAAATGTCTCCCATCCCAGTTTAATGTGCAGAGACAGCTGAGGAAGACTTCTGTAGGTGGACTTCTTGAAGAATGATGACAATATCTATCTATCTATCGATCTATCTATCTATGTCTATCTAGCAGTCGATCTTTCTTTCCTACTGTATGTTGTTCGATCCATCAATCTGTCTCTTTCTCTATCTATCTGTCTGTCTATTAATCAGTCCAGCCATCCATCCATCCATCATTCTACCTATTGCTCTTTTCCTAAAATTCTGTCTTTCTATCCATCCACCTATCATTCTATTATTGTTCTAATGTTCTTCATAGCGGTTTTACTATTTATCTTCTTTGCTTTCCATCTCTCATCCATCCATCCATCATTCTACCTACTGTTCTTCCTGACATTCTGTCTTTCCTCCATCCATCCATCCATCTTCCTAAAATTCTCCATCCATCCATCCATCCTTCCTCATACTAATGTTCTTCCTAGCGGTTTATCTATCTATCACTCTTTCAATCCATCTATCAGAGCAAAATGACAGTTGCAACATGGAAATGTTAATTCTGGTAAAAAAAAAAATGTTTATGATTATTTAATCAATTATGTATTATCTCAGCATCATGTTTTATGCATTATTTCCTGTATAGATAGACATAGCATGTCATGAGATTGCCTATAGTGTGTAGCGTCACACGGTAACATGCAGCCATGACTTACATGTTGCTCATAAATGATCATATTCAGTTTCAGCGATACTTTTATCTAAAGCAATAACCACTAGACCAACTGCAGGGTCAAGGTTAAATGTATCTCTTAATCATTTCACTGCTAACCCCTGAGAGATCCACAGACCCTTCAGCGCTACGCTCTCACAGTTTGTGATTTACATTTAATGCAGTTGGCAGGAAGAACCTCAGAAGCCGTGCTGTTAGATTCCTCAACAAAGTTAATTTTTGGGGGTCATCTCAGTGCACTGCTCTTTCAAGAGACCTCCCTCTACCCTAAATGGTTCCCTTTTTTCAATTTCGTCATCTTCTGGCCACTCTCTGTCGGATTCAGATGGGCTTCTCGTTGAGCCTGGACAAGCTCTCGCTAATGCTCTCTCGAGCACGGACCCCAAGCCAAGACCGCTTACCAAATAAATCATTGCTCCGTCAACACACATTATGCTAACTGATTATATAAACCGAGCAGAAATTAAATGTTTGAACATAAATTTAGGCTTGATTTACAGAGAAGATTTTGGATGCTGCGCGTGTTTTTAATGTCAGGATGTTAACCGATACAGAGGGCTGGTCACTGGACACAGATTAAAGATGGCACTGACTCCCGGTTTGACATTTACACCACACACACACACACACACACTGTCAGATCAACACTAAGTCTATGAGTGTATTAGAGGATGATAGTATGACTCAGTCCACAGCTATGCCACTACTATGCGGAGGGAGTGCCGCTTCATGTTGACTTACAGGCAGAGCGAAAGAAAGATTGCGAGAGAGAGCAATGACTGGTTGTTTAAAGTTTTCTTTCAGCAGCTTGCTGCACTTTGCTTCCTGGGATGTCAAGCACCAGTCTTTCTCTCTCTCTCTCTCTCTCTCAAACACACACTCTCTCTCTCTCTCTCTCTCTCTCGAAAGATTCAAGTTTCAAAATGAAATAAATGTAAGTATGGGAATTATACAGTGAGCAGACAAGCTTAAGCAAATCAAATTTTAAATCTGAGCTTCTCTGTCTAGATTCTCTCAGAGTTGTTTTAATCAACTTCATCAGGTTTCTGGGATGCTTTTCAAACAGTATTTAATGGGTTCACATGTACTTTATGTTGGACATTTGCTGGCTGATTTTCCTTTCAATTCTTCCATGAAAATTAATCAAATAAATGCATACATAGTTCTTCAAAGATTTTTATGATCATGACAAACAACTTATAAAATATAGGGATTGAGAGAGAGTCACAATAATTATCTAATTAAAATAATATTTAAAAATAAAAATAAAAATTAGCTTTACTCAATTCAAATGTTTTTGGGGGGGGGGGGGGCATATATACAGAAAAAGTAGTGTTATATAGATTAGATGGATGGATGGATTATGGATGGATGGATGGATGTATGGATGGATGGATGGATGGATGGATGGATGGATGGATGGATGGATAGATAGATAGATAGATAGATTAGATAGATTAGATAGATAGATAGATAGATTTAGTTGTTTATAGATAGATAGATAGATAGATTTAGAATTTTGGATATGTATCATTTATATAACTAATATTATAAATGTTTCGTTTTTGCCAAAAATAAGAAATATATTTTTGGTTAATCTGCAGTAAAGTTAAAGTCCAATGAGTTGTGGATGCAGATTTTATAAGCTACAGACAGAAGGCAAGGCAAACACACACAACAAACAACCCCACACACACACTCATACACACACTCGCACTCACACAGAGACACACACACACACACACACAGAGACACACACACACACACTCATACAGAGACATACACACTTCATCACACCTCACACAGAGACACACACACACACCCACCACAAGGCAAGCATATGACTCTGAGGTTAAGCAGAACATACTGTACCCACTTCCTGCGATCATTCTCTCTATCGCTCTAACCCTTTCCTCTCTCTCTATCTCTATCTCTCTCCCTCTCCTAAACTCTTTGATGTGGTTTTGGGCCTGTATACTTAATGAAAAATGCATAATAACCCTTCTGTTCTCTCTCTCCTCTTCTCTCTCTAAGTTTCCTTCTCAATTTTGTACCCTAATCCAAGCCTCCGTGACAGGACTGTTTAACACAGGCACTGTGTCGACCATTAGTCATTTTACTCCCTGAGTCCTCTCTTCTCCATCTCTCCTCCCCCTCTTCCTCTCTTCTTGTTTCTTCTCTGTCTCTCTCCCTCTCTCTCTTACCCTGATGTCCCCCTGCTCTCTTCCTCTGTGATCCTTCTCCGTTCAGCAAGAAAGAGCATGCTTTATCTATCTCTCCTCTCTCCATTTCCCTCGCTGCTCTTTTTTTTTTCTCCTCACAGACACTTCACTTTTATTAACTTGAGACCAGATGATGGGACTTCAAGGATGACACACTCTTGTCCAGGTATAATGATAAAAGGTTCATGCACTGCCAGTCAGTGGCTTGGACACACTTGACCAAGTACATGTTTCTCATTATTTCATTAGATGCTTTGATATAAACACTCATGCTTAAATGCTTGAAATTAGCTTAGAAAGCAAATACAAACAGACCCTACAAAAACGGCTTAGCCCAAGCCTCTGTTACTAATTTGAAAACGTCACTTTAGAACTAGTAACGAAGGAACATTGAGTTGCTTTATAATTACATAATAAGTCAACAAGTGTCCAGCATGGTAACTCTTTCAATACTGTATAAGAACTCTTTTAATGCTGTTTAAATGCATCCCAGGATGCAAGTCATGAAGTTAAAAATTCATATAATTCTGTCCGTCAAAATGCAATAATTTACTAGATCCCATTCAATTTAATTCACCCATAACTTCTGTTAGTGAGGTTTAGCAATTTGTAGTTTCAGTTTGAAGAATCAAATCTGGTCCTCTGTGTAGAAAAACATTAATTTTTTTATTTTGCTTGCATTGATCAAAACGGTTTCTTGTGAAATGACTGATCACCTGAGGCACACTTGCAAATTGAATTCCATTACATTAGGTAAATGTCTGCTCCGATTCCACTCAGGACTGCATCTCCTCCGCTGATTTCTGCTCTCAGTCACCGTGATGAGGTTCTCCAACACTGATTGCTTTTACTTTCTCTCCTTCTCCATCTCCATCGCTTTCTCTGTCTTAGTCCTGCTCCTCGCTTATATGTGTGTGTGTGTGGTGTGAGTGTGGTGTGTGTGTGTGTGAGTGTCTGTGAATGTGTGTGAGTGAGACATGCTTCACAGATATTGTGATAAGCTCCCTGCTGGGAAATGTTTCATTAAATAAAGTTGTGCGTATTTCTCCTTCTCTCTCCGTCTGTTTTCTCTTCTGTCGGTTCCAGCCTCATGTGATTGCTTCTATATTTACAGGCTGCTTGATATTATTGTTTTTCGTAGCACATTGTCTCATTTTTGGTGCATTATCTTTACCATATGAATGTCAGCTGTACTGTGCATCTCTGCTGCCCATCCGGAGGGCTCTTCTTTCCCTCAGGAATACGATATGTTCTCGCATCAGCATATAGTTCTCCCAAAAATTACATTTGCGTTATTTGCTCACTTTCTTGCTGTTCCAAACCTAGACCTAGGCACAAAATATGACTTTTGAAGAATATCCTGGCTGATATTTTCCATATAATGAAAGTGAATGAGAAATGGAGCTGTCAACGGCACACAAAAAAAACCATATCATATATTGCAAGTCTTCAGAAGCCATACCATAGCTTTGTGTGACATGCAACTGAAAAAAGAAAGATGTATGGGTCTATGTGGGTTTGGGATGATATGAGGGAGAGTAAATGGGGATTTTAATTCCATCAACACTTGTGGAGTGGAGAAAATTGTTTCTTTTGCCAACAGGTTTCAGTGCACAGGCCTTCATCATCTGTAAAGGACTGCAAATACGAGAAACCTGTTTAAACCATAGACTGTAAAAAAAGATGGACGACGCACCTTCAATCTCTTCCACTGAAGAAAAGTAAAACCGCCATTGTCCCAACAGGGCGCGGCCATATTGTGCTGATTTGGGACCGGAGTCTGCGCACTAGCGAGCGAAGTGGAGCCACGTCCCGCCCACACTCCCGCAGAGTCGATTGCAAGCACACACCGCTGACCCCGTTTTAATTAGCCTGACTGCTCCAACGTCACACTCCCGTTTTTATAACATCCCTTAACTAACTAAAACCAAAATTATTTAAAAAACACTTGAACTTACCTCAGCATGATAAAAATCTACATCAAATGACAAAAGCCATCTTTGGAAAAAAATTAAATGAAGTGAAATTTAATTATTTAGTTTGTCTCATGTCCCATTAGATTACATGGAGAGGGCGGGGTTTATGACCTATACTGGGACCAGCCACCTGGGGGCGATCGAAACGCGATGGCTTCACTTTTTAAGACTCGTGCGGCACACTTGCTTTAAACACAAAAAAAGACTAGATTCAAAACAGGCCAATAGTTATTTCGGGATAGCCACATTTTGCTATAATTTAGATACTATTATAGTTTTTATTAACATTTTTAATCAGTTTAATTGTTACATTTTCCTTTTTCGTTTTAATGTCAGTTATAGTTTTACTTATGTTGTGTGTTTTCATCATTTTCAGTAGTCTTTGTTTTTGTGTTTTTTAATATGTACTGTATATACTGTAGTTTTTATCTATATACTGTGCTCTATATACTGTAGTATTTATCCATTTTGATTTTAATTTCTAGCTGAAATAATAAAAAAGCTAATATTTTTTAATCTTTTATTTTATTTGAGTTAAAGGTCCCATATTGTCAAAACTGAAATTTCCTGGCTTTTTTCACGAATACTGAGGTCTAGGGGCTATTTAACTACCATGTAAGTTTCAAAACGGTCAGTCCACAGTCAAATGCACACAGCCTGCATAAAGTAGCTGTGATTTTTCACAAACCGTTGTGACTTCCGTAAAAAGTTGACGTCAGAACTACACAGTCACCGCCTTCAGTCACCCCCCGGCACCGCCCACCTTCCCACCCTCCCTTTAGCCACACCCCCAGACACATCACGTCATGCCATTGCTGAGCAACAACAACCCCCGGAAACATGTGGACAAGGTAACTTTACCACGAAACCGATCGGCCGGCTGTAACGTTACTCTCACTCAGAGTGGAGTGATCTGACCGTATTGTTACTATATGTGATCACTCTAAACGTGTTAAGACAAACTCACGTGTCCTATCTAGTCATGATGAAATGTTTATATTTCATTTCAGCAGGCAACTATTTTACACTACATTATTGTTCCAGCCACAAATTAATCACAACATGCTCTACAATTACCAAGGATTATATAAAATCGTCTTTTGTTGTTTTTACACCATGCACACAGCCATTATTTCAATCACGACATAATCGTGAGATGCAGAAACCTAGACATTTCACGAAACTCTATAGACGCCCCATACTAACAAAAGACAATAGTTTATTTAACCTTAGCTGATATTAAGTGTGCGCTGCAAACGCGAGCATTTTGACGATCGTTTCTGTCCAGTCTGCTCGTTTTATCACGTTTCACATTTATTTTGTGATTTTTCTCATTTGTGACCACAAAACCAGTCATAAGGGTCATTTAAAAATAGATATATACATCATCTGAAGGCTGAATAAATAAGCTTTCCATCGATGTATGGTTTGTTATGATAGGACAATATTTGTCTGAGATACAAATATTTGAAAATCTGGAATCTGCGGGTGCAAAAAAATCTAAATATTGTGAAAATCATCTTTAAAGTTGTCCAAATGAAGTTTTTAGCAATGCATATTACTAATAAAAAAATTAGTTTTGATATATTTACAGTAGGAATTTACAAATATCTTCATGGAACATGATCTTTACTTAATATCCTAATGATTTTTGGCATAAAAGAAAAATCAATCATTTTGACCCATACGATGTATTGTTGGCTATTGCTACAAATTTGTACACATGCTGCTTATGACTGGTTTTGTGCTCCAGGGCCTCATCTGATCTCCCTCACTCACTCTCCCTCTGTGGTTGTTGTTTAATGTTGTTCCTCTGATATCTTACTCTCCCAGTTTGACTTTCTCAACATTGCGTTCCATCACTTTCAGAGCCCCCACCCTTTCCTGATGCGGCCGCTCTGTCTATCTCTAAACTGAACTGAAGGTCAGGACAATCATCGGCCCATTGGGGACCATGCAGGGAGGGTCCTGCCAAGCCGGAGAGACAGAGAGAAGCAAGAAACTGAACTGTAAAGGGTCCGAGCAGGCACCAGTTGCACTTTTCCCACGTGTGTAATGCGTGTGTGCATATGCACGAGTGTGTTTGTAGCTTCGCAATTTTCCGTCTGTCTCCCAACGTAAGTGCCTCACAGTCTGCCATAACCTTTTGAAATGGCACAGTCTGTC
>JADLZN010011685.1:92500-310978 GCA_018155175.1 Sinocyclocheilus anophthalmus | reverse complement strand
AGACCTTTGAGCTCACAGTCATGACAGGTGTGTCACAGTGTGCTATCAATACCCATATGGCAGAGCCACACGAATATGAAAGAAGCACACAAACGCATTTGATTTTTCTGTCGTGGTGGGGACTATCCATTGACGGGTTTTATATTAAACTAATAATCATTTTCTACCCCCTACTCATATATAGTCATAGGTTACATTCAAATGAAATTACATATCGATGACTGAACAACTGTGAGGGAAGCAAAAAAACAAAAAACAAACAACAGATGTATGTTTTTTTGGTGCTATTAACTGTGTTGTGGCCTTCTGTGAGAGACTTTAAATTACCATGGAGTTTTCAGAGTCTAAATAGCTCAAAGCAGACAATGTGGTAGGAAGTGAGGTACTGTATCAGTGCTTTTGATGCTGTTCTCCAGCATGGGATGATAATATAATGGTGTCCCCACCCTTCTTTTGTCAACCAGATTCAGACCAACCATGACTAACCAGCCTGAACATTGATTTGTCACTGTACTGCCATATTACTCTAGAGCAAGGATTTCTTAAATTTTTTTGATGGTATTGACCAGCAAAGTGATGATTCCCTTCTGAGGGAATCATTGTTTGAGAATATCTTTTACTCTGAAAAAACGAATCTATATGTATGACTATTAAAAATGAACCCCATTCAAAGTCTAGGTCATTTTTTTTTTTTATCAGTTACATTAAATAAATAAACTGCAGTAACACTAATGTAAAAGTAACTGTATATGTGAATATTGTGCATTAAAATAACCTTTCTATTTGTGCATATTTTAAAATGTACTTATATTTATGGAATCATTCTAATCTTCTAAAAAGTTTAAAAGTCACAGTTATTTGAAGCAAATCTTTTGTAACATTGTAAATGTTTTTACTGTCACGTTTGATCAGTTAAAAAAAAGAAAAGAAACTCTGTCTCACCCCAATCTTTCGTGTAAGTGTATAGTTTGTGATGAATCTCATGATTTTGAAAGTAGAATGAAAAATTACGCATTTTAACCTGTTTCACTGAATTTTATTTAGTTAGTTATTTTATAATTGTACATAACACCTCCAAATGTTGTCCTGAACCCCAGTTTGAAAACCACTGCATTAGAGAACATATAAACGGTTTTGCTCAAATCAAATTTGTGAAAGTTAATGCACACTGGCACATAACTGAACACATAACTCCTCAGTATCAATTTTCCTGCTAGATTTTAAACATTTATCCATATATATCATGCCAATTATGCTGAACTTGTTCTTCCATGTGTGTTACTGTGCAACAGGCCTGAACCGGCAGCCTCATGGCCACCAACAACACTGCTAGCATTGCTCAGGCCCGCAAACTGGTGGAGCAGCTCAAGATGGAGGCCAATATCGACAGGATAAAGGTAAGAAGAATATGAACATATTATTTCATTCAAATGAATCCAATTGACTTGGTTAAGAGTGAAAATACTGTGAGCATTGTTTGGTGACTGTTTGTGTTTTCATGAATCAACATCAGGTCTCAAAAGCAGCAGCAGATCTGACATCGTACTGCGAAGCCCACGCTAAAGAGGATCCCCTGCTCTCCCCCGTGCCTGCGTCCGAGAACCCCTTTAGGGAGAAGAAGTTCTTCTGTGCCATCCTGTAAGCAGCGCTGCCCAGCCATGGACTCACCTGCTCCCTCTGGGATACACTCATGGACATAAAACTTGTTGATCTTTTACAAGGGCTGGAGAGATGCAGTGGAGAACCCTCAAATTCTCCTGGCTCTCTATGAGCCCCAATTAAAGCCACTGACCTAGTGGCCTCGAGATCCAAAGCTGAGTATAGTTACAAGAATCTGTTGAAATTCAGAAGGGAGTGCAGCAAAAAACAGGAGTGACTGTCATTGTAGCAGATCAGCCAGGATGTGTTGTGAAAATATTCAAGTATTCAAAGGTTTCCGTGGTTCTGATGAGATATTCAAATATTTGTCTTTATTGATTTTTAGTGGACTGTGATCATTATTCTGATCACTGATCTTAGAGCCCATTGATTATTAAATTGCTTTCTTATTTGTTTATTTGTGTTTTTTAAAATAATAATCTTGTTTTAATAATCTAATCTGCCTACCATTTAGGTAGCTTTCTGTAGCCATTTATGGGTACAGCAAGAAAACATTATTTTTTTATTTAATGAATGACAGTTTAGTGAACTGCTTTCAAATATTCACGCTTGGACAAATATTCCTAAAATGAAATACTTATCTTTTAGATGCTGATAAAAATTATTCATCTGTACAGCAAACAAAGTTTCTTTCTATTTTTTTTGGTCTTAAGTATACTTCTCTTTTTACTCTTTGTACAAAAATGTTAGCGAGTTCAGCTGTGTTGTGCTATATGCTTTGAATATTTGTGATGATATCAATAACAGCTGCATGAAGCCTGACAAAACGCCGTCTTTTTTCTTTCAAACTGTTACCACTAATCAAATGAAATATCAAAACAACAACCACAACAGCTACATCCCATGAGGTCATCCATTAAAAACAGATCAGTTGCAAACTCTGCATAGCTTGATTAGTAAACCACAGCATCAATTTTCCTTAAACTGATCAAAGGTTAACCTTCTCTGTTAATCATGGTTTGTCTGGATAGCGTTGCAATGATCTTTCTTGCCCATAGGAGGAACCCTTGTTTCATAGCAAAGGTTGTGATAAAACGTTTTAAAAATAAATTATAATAAAAATAAATGAGAGCGAAAGAGAGAGAATTATGCAGCGCACGAACTTCAATAAGTAAGTAAACATTATGCGAATGCATAAATACACATTGAAAAAAGTACTACATAAATAAGGGCAGGCTGACATAAGTACAGTAAGTACACTCCATCTGAAAATTCCCTTCATTGCTGTTCTCTGCTTTCACTCATTAGGCTCTATTTCAAAATGCGTCACTCGGCTGTATTTATCCTTCATCTGATTAATCAGTCATCAGACACATACAATAACATGGTGACGCAGTGCCTGACCCAGACACGTACACAAACACAAACACATGCAAGACGCCTCATTTTTACAGACATTACAAACTCATCACGTCAGCTTCCTGCGAATGCGTCTCACGGTGTGTGATGTACTGCCACGGAGACCGCGCTGACCACAGCCTGATAACACATGCAGGCATTAGAGACTCACAGAAAATGACACTTACTGGGGTGTTATTTGTGTTGTTTCAGGTGCATGTATAAAAACTTGCTCTCTGGATCCTCTCTATCGCTTTTCAATAATTAGTTAAATAAATATGATTATTACTTATATGAAACACTTAATGTAGACGATATTTATTTATTTAAAAGTATATTCAGTATTAAAATGTTTTCCCTTATTTATATAACTTACCTAATGGATGTCTTATGACATAAAGAACCCTTCTTTAGCGCAGCCTTGTGTGCTTAACAAAAGAAACTCTGATTCTGGGTTTAATTATATTCTCGCAGAAGCACATTCTGTTCATGACAGCAGGTGGCAGTATAATCTCACTTACAGTTTCTTGGGTTTGAGTGCCTCTGAATGAAGGGAAAAAATAAATAAATACAATGTAGCCTATTATAAATATATAATTCGCTGTTTATCTTTGGGTGTGAAATTAAAATTAAATTGCTTTTTTTTTCTTAATCATTCAGTGTATCAAGTCACAAACGAACTAAAAAAAAAAAATCATGAGTTTAAAAAGCATATGTCAATCCCAAATTAATTTAGTGATGTTCTGAAAATGTACTCACCCCAGGCATACCAAGATGTACATGAGTTTTGTTGCATCATTCGCGTATCAGATGACATGATTGTTTCTGAAGGATTTTGTTTCTTACAACCCACATTTTTCACTTTACAACATATTAATTGATAGACTGGATTGGTGTGGGATTACTGTGATGTCTTTCTTCATCTTTTTAATTCTCATGCTGGTGCCACTCGTCACGTTCCAAAGGCTCTTTTGTGGGCAAGTGAGCAATGACTATAGGTTTCTCCAAATCTGTTCCGATAAGAGAAAAAAACCCAACCTTTTCATACATCTGGAATGGCTGAGTAAATTTAAAGGGGTTATATGATACTTTTTTTAAAGATCATTAATTTTGTGTATTTGGTGTAACAGAATATGTTGCCATGCTTTAATGTAAAACCAGCATTATTTTTCCAAATCTGTACTTTGGTAGTCCTATGCCCGCCTCTCTCAACAAGTCCCCTTCCACAAGCCAGCTCTGCTCTTATTTGCCAGCTGACCCAGTGCATTGTGATGGTCCGAACACCGCAAGCACTCGTCGGAAAAATGTAACTCCCCTTACCATAATCGCAAGCTTCATATTTCAAAATAAATGTAAAGACAGAACAAGAAAGGGGAACAGAGTCGCGTGACAGACACAGTGATTAGCGGGTTATTGTTTGCAGGACCAATGCGCACGGCTAAGGACAGCTGACTCCTGTGATCTGACCCCCCTCCGTCTCTCCCTCTCTCTCCCCTCTCGCTCCTCTCTCTCCACTCTCGCATCTCGATCTCTCTCTCTCTCTCTCGATCTCTCTCTCTCTCTCTCTCTCTCGTCCTCTCTCTCTCTCTCTCTCTCTCTCTCTCTTTCACACACCCACACACACACACACACATACACACACACACGATGTGCAAAACTCCGCATTTGAACAGTTAATAGCAAATACTTAAACTAATAACAAAACGTAGCTGATTCAGAAGCGCCAGATTGCATAGCAAAGTCAAAATTACCTCCTCTTCTAGGTTCACGAACGGTCGTCCATAATGTCATTGCTGTTCTGTTGTAAGTAATCTTAAAGATTCCTAAATGCATTTACTTTCGGAAGGCCAAATAAAGTGCTTTTTGCTTTCGCACTGAAACACACAGCTTCTCCCTGACATGACTGCTTCAACACTAACTGAGGTTACTAAAACCACGCCTTCTTTCTTTGCGTGCCCCTTTTGGCAGCATTATGCTGATATTTCCACATAGTGATGTAGATATGTGGGGCGTGTTAGAACGAGCGTTTTAGGGGGGCGTGGCAGAGTCTTAACTTTGATACAGAATATCTCTTTGTATTTGAGACTTTAATCTTTGCAACTCAGGCACATTATCTATCCAATCACTTGTACACTCCAAGAGCAGAAACTTGAAATCGCCTCATATGACCCCTTTAAAAAAAAGAGCAAAAGGGCAACACACTGCCATAATATTCTCAATCTCTAAATATGAATTTTAAGGCTGTTAGTCCACAAAAGTATTTTTTATCTTCAATTGTTTTCAATGGGAGCACACATATTTAAAAAGCACTGTGTGCTTGGCTTTTTTTCTGGTCACAGAGAGTTGAAAATTTTTTAACTTTGGGTAAAATGCAGCGATCCAGTGACAGTGGAGGAGGGGTGGGACAAATATCACCAATTACATTGTACTTGTACAAGGACTGAACAGCAACAGAGAAAAAGTCAATATTCCTGTTTGCCGAGTATCCATTTCTGTACCAGATTGCATCTCCGGAATCACATACATTTTAATAGTAGACAAATAAAGTTTTGATCTACCTGACAAAGACTGAAAAGGGTTAACATTGTTTGTCTACTTAAAATTGAGTTTGAGAGTATTGTGGCAGCATAGCTGAAATAGTCAAACCCTTAAGGGGGTGTCCACAAACGTTTGGCCATATAGTGTACACATATAATCTTAGAAAGATTATAAAATAATTGTGTACTCAGCTGTGTTTAATGCTTTAGCTAAACATACCACAGATGGGAAATTTATAAGATTACTGGTCAGTGCTATTTTTAAAGGTCGTAAATCTGAAAATATTATTATTATTTTTTTTTTTAAGTTTAAGTTTTATCATACTATGGCCATATAGGGAATAGTTCTGTCATAATTTACTCACCCTGATGTATTTTCATGCCTGTATGATTTTCTTCTATGACAAATAAAAGTTTGTCATAAAAGTTTGTCAAATATGACAAATTGTGTGTAGACCTCATTGACTTTCATTGTATGGACCCAAATATGGATAAAAAAATTTTTTTTTTGTTTCACCTGAATCGAGCAAGTGATGTGGGTTGGAGGCAATCAGGGGCGGTAAACCCGACCTCGATATCGGCTGAGGTACCGCTCTATCGCGTCCTTTGCCATAGGATCGCGATCTCTGCCCCAATACAGGGCATCTGCTGGCTTTTCACTGATACGGTAAAGTGACGCCCCTGAACTGGAGGCTCCGGGCGAACTGAATCGTTATCCCCCCGAGCCTGACGGTTTGAAGGAGCCATTGAGACGGGCTGGGTAGCTCTAGCCAGTCTCCCAGACGCCGCGCAAGTGGCATCAATGGAACTACAGGTGTACCCGCAGTGGGGCAGCGTGGAAGAACACAGGGACCCGGCCCGGGAGTTTCTTTGCCGGTCCGAGGCGGGGTCTGGGTTTGTGTAACACTGACCTGCGTTTGAGCAGAGGTTGCGTGGGTAGTCCGTTGGTTTGTCCTCCTGATCCGCCCACTGCTGCTCGCTGGTGAGAGAGGATGGTGAGTGTGATACGGCTCTGGACCGTCCACAGCCCCTCGTCCCCTCAGGGGACCCAGAGAAGGGAGAAATTGCTCTTTCGTCGAAAATTTGGGTACCACTGACCGCGAGGCCAGAGGCAGAAAAAAGGAAACAAAGAATTCTCCACCCGGCCCTCCTCCGGGGAGGGAGTGGTGCGTTCACCATCTCCCGAAGAGCAACTCCCTCCATCTCTGGGTCGCCCGTCTCAGGGCCTCTTGCTCCTTCGCTTACCACCAGGTCTGGTGGGTGCCTGGACGGGCGGGGCGGCTGGCCTGTGGCCGGCTCCTCGACGCGGTCTTGCTGGCTGCTGCGGACGCTGCGCGGGAGCAGGGGCGGCGGCCGGGTGCTGCCCTCGGCGACGAGTGGGCTGAGGCGCTACCACCGGCGGCCAGGTGGAGGCAGCAGCTGCACGCCGGGGCAGGATGTACTTGATGGCCTCAGTCTGCTTTTGGGCAGCGGAGAATTGCTGGGCGAAGTTCTCCACCGTGTCGCCGAATAGGCCGGTCTGGGACACGGGGGCGTTTAGGAATCTTGTCTTGTCCGCCTCGCGCATGTCGGCCAGACACAGCCAAAGATGGCACTCCTGGACCACAAGTGTTGACATCGCACGACCCAGCCCGCCGTAACCTCTTCGCTCGTCTCGCGATGTCCGTTCGCGGTCCGTTCTTTGAGAACTGCCAGGTCGTGACCACCCCGTGCAAGTCCCCTCAGTGCCAGTTGCCTGTGACTTGAATAACTCCGAATCGTGTTAAGGGCGACGCGGATCTTCTAGACGCTTCTCCACAGGCTGTATAGGCAGTGTCGATCAAGGCCGATGAGTGCCTACAGGCCCGGGAGGGGAGCAACGGTTTGCCCCAAAAAGTGGTAGCGGCATTTGGACACAATAGCATCGCAACCGACCGCTCCCTGGGGACTCCCGTATACCCCCGCGTGGACCCCCCCAATCGCGGGTGGTGAGGTAGATTGCCACTGGGCTCGGTTTCTTGCATTAAAAGGATGCCCCGTCCATGACCCAAGCGATCTCATCATGACTTCCGGGAAGAAAGGCATACTGGAAGCGGGCCCTGAACCCGCCCAGTCGCCACCCCTGCGAAACCACGTCCAACTTGAGTGTTCGGGACGCGGGTTGATTGTTCCCTCGAGCCGAACGCTTGTCGGCATGGGCAAGCATCCATCATTTCGAGGTCCTCCCTTCCACTCGCTGACCGCCCATATGGCGGCAGCGCTTTGGGGGGAACGATCTTCAGTCCAGGAAAATCCGGCTCCCCTCCGATTCTGCAAATCGCAGCTGTTCGTCGTGTGGGAGCCTCAAAGACACAAGTGTGTACCCCCCGGAAGGGTCCGCCTCTCTACTGAAAGCGCCCTTGTTTCGCAGCTGGCGGCGGGTCTGGCCTCCTCCCCGGGGGATTCCTCACCCTTTACCGAAGACCATCCTCCACCACATGCGTAAAAAAAGGACGCCAGTCCCGGCTCTGCCAGAGGAACCACCATATCTAGGCAGTGGCCACGGTCCAGAATTTTCACCGCCCCCGTGCATTAACGTAATTCTGGTCCTCACTCCGCGATGGTCATGCCCCCTCAATTGGGAGCATTACGGCCTCCCGAAAGCCACCTCACGTGCTGCATGCCCAGGCCGATAGTCACGATCGGTGACCATCACCCGCGCCAGGTAACGCCGCAACCCAGAACCGCACGGATATGTCACATCTTTAAAAGACGTCTTTAAAAATCGTCCACCGTGAGCTCTCTTTAGGTAGGATTTTGCTCTTTTAGTTGTTGCCGAAGCGCACAGGGAGATGGCCTGTCTGTACAACAACACAAGGGGTTATTGCAGCCCTTCCGTGTGCATCCACTCACACGTGAAACCACCGCGCCTCTGGAGAGCGCCGTCCACCAGCACCGTAGCCCACCGAAAGAGCTGCTTTACTGTAATTTTATCACTACTGCAGAGTTCAGTAGCAAACGATAGAACCGATCGGCTCCGAGCGAAACAGCTATATCGCTGCACCTGCTGCCACGTTATACTCACTCTGTGTCAGCGACAGCTGTATGAATGCATCTGCTGCCTATTGGCATTGGCTCGTTTAGTTTACACTCCGAAGTAGATTGTTCCCTCTAAGCTAGATCCCAATTTCGTCGGTCATCCGAAGTGACGTCGAGAGTGACCGACTGAAAGGGAACAATAATATTTTTCTTGTTTTAAGCAAACTCAATGTTTATAATTTGTTTATTTTTTAATGGTTAAATTAATTTTAGCAATCAAAAAAAGGCTAATTACTTTTTTAGGCACCCCCTAAAATTGTATTTAAATTGAATAATTCTAATTAATTGAAATCAGGAAATGTATACAATTTAACAACAGCTTATTAAAAGTTGAACAACAATTACAATTTTAGGGCCCTTTGAAAGAAGTTTTATTTTTCTCAAATTCATTTAATTTTTTTCTGGATTCTGTTTTTATGGTCACATTAAATTTTAGAGAAAAAAAATCGTACTTCTTGAAATCGGGAAACGTATACAATTGAACAAAAGTTTATTATAAATTACAATTTTACAACCATCTACTAATGATTTTTTTTTTTTTGTGATTCTTTTTAAATTGTTTAGGTTAATTAATCTAGTAATCAAACATTTGAATCCGATACATTTAACAACAGTTTCTTAAAAATGTAACCACAATTAAATTTTGCAGGCCACTGTGAAATACATGTTAGAGTTGTTTTTTATATTATATTTTTAACACTAAATTAAGTGCATTTTGCTTAAAACAAGTACAATTATCTTCCATTGCACGGAGAAGTAAAATTCTCCTTGTTTTAAGAATAGTTACATTGCAACTAGCAATAATTTTAAACTTGTTTTAATCTAAAATGCACTTATTTAGTTTTTTAATATCTTATGTCCGTTTGGCTTACCAAGGAATGCATCTAATTTAAGATTTGTTGATATGTTACTAGCAACAAGACAAATCTAATAATGGCTGTGAAATATTAGTCCTTTGGCGGACAGATTTTTGTACCAATTTTCTTTATATATATACTTTGAGTGTTTTCTGTTATAAAAATCGTTTTTGCCCGGTTTATATTTTAGTCTATACCTACTCACAGTTAATCATCTTAAAACCACACATAAAAATACATGCCAAGTCTCTTTTGTGTTACTGCGCTGCAAAAATGATTTTCTATTCAGTATTTCTGTCTAATTTTCCCAGTACAAACATCTAAACTTGTTACACCAGATACATTACTTGAGTTACAGAATTACTAAGATATAAGTCTTGTTATTCTCAAGAATGTATCAAATTAAGTTTATGGTTAAGAAAACAGAATTCAAAGGAAATCAGATGATTGTTTTAGGTCCTTTTTAAACAGATATTTTCTTGTTTTACGTTGGAACTCACTATTGTTGATAATTTCTTTTTAAGATCTGATTAATTTTTTTCCAAATTCGCCTTCATATTCCATCGGAATGTTTCTGGATTTTTCTTCGACGTTGCTGGAATTATTTGATAATCACTGAAACTACACAATTTGACAACATTTATGTAAAGTTGAACAAAATGGCACTTTTGCTATGCCTTAGGAATTATGTTTTATTTTTTTTTCCAAATTCGTGTACGTTTTCCCATTTGGGAATTTTTTCTGGATTCTGTTTGTGGTTTATTAAATTGTATGAACAAAAATATTTTTACTGATTGGATTTAATTTAAACCTCATTGCCCAGTTGTCAAGAGTTTTCTTGTAAATTTTATAATTGTTTATTTGTTTTTTGTCCCTTTTATTATGATACAAATTATATAACTCGTTTTGTTTATATAAAGATATAGTCCTTGTTTTCTCAGAATGATCAACTTAGTTATGGTTAGAAACATTTTCTTTTTGTTCTTTCCTTTGGTTTTAAGTGTACTCACTTAGGGTAGAATATATTTTTAAGATCGTTGTTGAATTTTATTTATTTTTTTTTTGTCCAAATTTCCTTTAATTTCCATCGGAATGTGTTCTGGATTTCTGGACGTTTCTGGACTGATTTGAAATCAGAATCACGAACATACACAATTTGAACCAATTTAATTTTAAGTTGACAAATGTAACTTTCTAGTGCCTTAATGACTGTGTTTTTTATTGTTTTATTAAATTGTACTAACAAAAATATGTTTACTGAATTGATGTTAGAGTTTAAAAACACTCATTGCACAGTTGGCAGAGTTTTTTGTATGATTTTATAATTGTTTACTTTGTTTTTTGCCCTTTTTATTATGATATGCAAGTATTATATAAAGTCTTTTGTTTATAAAAAAGAGGCTCAATAAAAACAGCATTCATTAAAAGCATGTCTAATCAAATGAATTCATAAATCTTCAGTATCTATTTTACTTTATGATAGTTTTTTTTTTGTCTTTTCCAACTAGTGTCCATGAAATTTTAGAAATTCTTCAGAGTTCTAGTTGTCAGTGTTTTTTTTGTAATTTTATTTTGTTTGGAAAAGGAATTTTTTTCCGAAGGAACGGATCTTGAGCAGAGGGGGGGAAGGGGGGCTAGGACAAGAGTTTTTTTTTGCGGTGCAAGTGGTCAGTTTGTGGGCAGAATAAGCAGCTTTCAGTGTAACTGTGCTCAGGATGTTTCCGGAGTCTCTGCGCTGGTTGTTGGTCACTCAGCATTATCAAAGAGCCAAGCGACAGATGTTCCGCATCGCCCATAGCAACAGCGTCGACACGGCAACCGACTCCAGCGGCATCCTCTCAGGTGAGCACAGCTGTGAGTGTGTTTACCTGCAGCCCCGAGAGGAGATGAGGATGATGATGATGATGATGATGTGGAGGATGATGGTTTTTGCAGAGCTGGAGACTGAACTGGGCAGCGAAACCGAATACTTTCGCGTGAGCAGCTGAGTGGCATCCAGAACCTGTGGACTAACCCGTCGTCCTGCTGCCGTCAACTCGTGAGTTACGATTGTATTATCACCATTACTGGTTTATCTATCATTACCTTTCGGCGGGTATGGAAATTTCTAACTTAAACCCACTCTTTCACTAAACTTGCAGTTGCATGCATTCTGGGATTATTCTTGAGTGGGGCATGCACAAATTTGGAAATAGTTTGTCATCTAAATCGGTTTTCATCTTAAGACCACAGACCCTCAGTATATATCTTATATGCCTAGAACCCCTATCCTAACATTTAAAGGCACGGTATAGTTTCTTCTATAAAGAATCATTTCCTACTGGTGAAAAAAAAAATAACTACTACTACAGATTATGCTAAATAGTTTGTGGAAAATAGTTTCTGTAAATTCATATTTGTTTTTTCTTCTCATAGTAGGTCTGTTAGATGTATTCTTTATTGTTGCTTTTTTATTTCTTCAATTATTTTTTAATCTACTTTGGATGATTGTCTTTTATGTCATTTATAGTTATATCATTTTATGAATTGTATATATTTTATTTAAAATTCGTAAAATAAAAACCATATATAAAGATAAAATATCTCATCTAAATACATTCAAATAATAATGCACTAAATTATATTAAAAATAAAAACAACAAATTAAACACGACGAAAAAGATTTCAAATTAAATACATGAAATTATATTAAATAAATAAATAACTTACAATGTATAAATAAAATTACCTTAAAATACAACAAAAATAACAAACTGATTAAAGGGCTGAATACTTAAATAAATTTGATTAAATAATACATCAAATTAGTTCATATAAAAAATTGAATGCATCAATTAGATTAACATAAACAAATCAGATTAAAGATAATACCTATACCACTAGCTAATATTAAAGATGGTATTTAATCATTTTTATATAATTGTTTTTATTTGGACATTTAGTTTTATTTACAGTTTATCTTAATCATATTCTTATTATTTATTTCTAACTTTCCCATGTTTTTTACTTCGTCTAACACGTTCCACGACCCCCAGCCCTGTGAAAATTTCCTGGTATGATTGCACCTGCAGGTTTGTGCTATATAAGCGCTCTCTTTAGGCTCTGATTGTGTGTTTGTTCTGGTCTGGACACTCAGGTTGACGGGTT
Source organism: Sinocyclocheilus anophthalmus (assembly GCA_018155175.1). Lineage (NCBI taxonomy): Eukaryota > Metazoa > Chordata > Actinopteri > Cypriniformes > Cyprinidae > Sinocyclocheilus > Sinocyclocheilus anophthalmus. The sequence continues at coordinate 298,383 of JADLZN010011685.1, read as the reverse complement.
ACGGCATCCATCACTGCTTTGCGCGCAGCGTTCTGGAGGGCAGCGCGTCTCACCTGCATTATTACGCATTAGCGGCGATCGCCGTGGCCTCCTGCATGGTGCTGTTTCCGGTGGTGGCTGGCTTCGGCAGGAGAGGAGGACTGCTCACCTTCATGATCATCACGGCTCTGGCGTCGCTGCTGCAGCTGGGTTTGCTCAACCGTACGTACAGCACAGCACAGCACATGATGACGGAGACTCTGAGCGCTTACTAACAGCTGTCTTCTCTTTCCTAATACAGTGATCGGGAAGTACAGTATATGGCACGATGCAGGTAACACAAAAATATTATGCATTACATATTTTGTTGTTGTGACAGCAGAGACTAAACAATGCTAAAGTCAAATAATACAATGCATTTCAATAATCGTGCATAGTTAATGCAATACTGTAGCTAACATGAATAAGACAGCATTAAATGTTAATTCTACATGTTTATTTCTACTAATACATGTGAAATATTTCAGGTTATAAATGATACCTTTATTTATTATAGGTGTCCTTGATACCTTAGGGAGAAAATGTTTTTATTTGCATACTTACTTAGTACAAACACTCTCTACATTTATTAATTTACAATTAGTTTTTTTCAATCGCTTTTTTAGTATGTCATTTATTTTAATTCAACAGACAATTTTATTAAAAATAAAAAAAATTGATTAATCATACAAATTAGATTAAACTCATAAATACAGACATTAATTAAATAATGGAGAAATAAGCCATTAGATTAACATAAATAATACCTAAAAATTATTAAATAAATACATCATGTATTTAAATTAATAATTATTAACTTAATCTAAAAGTACTTATCAGTCTAGTTGGTTATAATACGGCTTTGTAAACCTTGAGTTATAAATTATACATATATAACTTTTATATTTGTCATAATTCTCTAATAAAATGTATAAAAAACCTGAAATTATTTTTTTTTTTTGTTAAACCAAGGTACACTTTTATTCGTAAACAGTCTACCATAATCCTATATCTATATACAGATTCTTTTTTATGTTTTATTAGTCGTGTATTCTTCCCGACCAGCTTATATGTACATTAGGAGGGGACATTTTTTCTCCCAACCCTATCATAGGTCTTAATATTAGGGGCGTCACTAAATGAAGTAATTGCGAATAATGTTGTGATTTTTATGTTCCCTTTTTGAGGAAAGAAAATAAAAGTCAATTTAGTTTGACTTGTGTAATGCTTTTCAAAATATCTTTTATGTTTATATCTTACATTTATCAGATTAGAGCCAGATCATTATTTACATTTTGTGACGAGATCATCCAGTTTAGTTTTGCTATATATATATAATTGCTTTACAGGAGGCGAAAATTAGGTTATCTTATATATGCAACTTTATGAAAGAAGCATGGGCTTCATTCATGAAACATGAGCACATATTTCTATGTACACTCCATTTTTACATAAATTGTGATGTTGATTTGGATGCAACAAGAATTAATTTAAGAACTGAGGTTACTTTAGGTTTGGTAACGCGGATATATATATATATACATACACGGCCTTTCTACTTTGGATCAGAGGGCTTTAATGTTTTAAGAATCTCTTCTGCTCCTCACGCTGCACTTTATTGGATCACAAATACGGAAAAAAGTAATTTGTGAATATTATTATGAATGTAAAATAAGCACTTCCCTTTTCTTATTTAATAACATTAACCTGTACTGTCTTTCTGTGATGCTGCAGCTGTATTTTCAGCATATTCCTCTCAGTCTTCAGCGTCACAATGAGCGTCAGAATCAGTATAATTATGCAATTTATTATCAAGCTGAAACTGTTGCCTGCTCTATTTTGTTGGAACTGTGATACTTGTTTCATGCTCTTTGCTGATAAAATTTCAACACAAACGCAGAGCATTTATTAAATTAGATCTTTACAACAATATACGCTACACCGTTCAAGTTTGGGGTCGGTACATTTTTAGTCCTCTCTTATTCTTTCTTTTTTTGAAAGAATTAAAACTTTTATTCGCAAGCATGTGTTCAATTGATAAGAAGTGATAGCAAAGATTTATATTGTTAGAAAAGATTATATTTTGAATAAAAGCTGTTCTTTTAAACATTCTATTCTATTCATCAAAGAATCCTAAAAAAAATCACAGTTTCCACAAAAACATTAAGCAGCACACCATGATATTCTGAATGAAAATAAAAAAATTGAACTCATCATATTAGAATGATTTCTGAAGACTCATGTGACACTGAATACTGGAGGAATGATGCTGAAAATACAGCTCTGCATCACAGATACTCTATTTTAAGGATCAGAAAATAGAAACCATTATTTTATATTGTCATAACATTTTGCAATATTATGTATTTTTGGATCAAATAATGCAGCCTGATAGCATCAGAGACTTCTTTAAAAACCTTAAAATCCTCTGATCCAACCTTTTGTTTGACCGGCCGTGTATAGCATGTATTAATATATTTTCTATGTTTTCCTAGCTCAGCGGTACTCCCGCTGACCACGCTCTCGTACCGTTCTCCATCCTCGTGATGTTCTCCGTCTCATTGCCGTCAGCACACTCAGCATCCTTCTACTAGCGCGAGATCACGCCGACGGTCATCAGTGTCAGCGTCTCTTAGGCATACACAACACTTCACACTGAGCGCCATGAGTCAGCGCTTGTTTATTACTGTAGAAACTCGTGTACCCGCTTGAACCTGTCACCGGTCGCCGGATACTTACCTGTGTTCAATTACAATCCTAATGTAAGCCTGACTAACGAGGTCTAAGACTCCGTAACTAGATATTCTACCCTTTTGTTGTTATCAAATTATTTAGAACAGCAATAGGATTCTTTATAACAAGATGTGCCCAGATCTATGACAAACATAACAGAGTTCTGACCTTTTGTCACCAAAAGACGTAATATTGATAGAGAATTGATAGATTAACAGAAATGCATCAAAAAAGGTCAATGGCTTTTTCCGTATAACGCCTAAACAAAATTGCTACGGCCTCATTTTTTTAATAGCACTTCAAATTTGGAACACAACTTATATAGACATATGGCTTTAATTTTATAGCAATTGTATTTTTTTACAATTTTAGTTTTTTTATCATTTTATATAAAAGAAAAAAAAATAGTACATTTCTTTACAGTAAATTAAACTTCTATAATGTAATACTTTCGATTTTATGAAATGTTTTCAACTTCTTACTACTCTTCTATTGTCTTCTTTGAAAAAACTCAAGCTTAGGTCTGTATTCACAAGCGATCATGATTATATAAATTAAAGGTTGATATCCTTTCTCCGTAATTTTCCAAAAATGTGATGCCCCTTTAAGGTAAACGAGTAAAATAAGTTTTATACAGTTACATTTTTTATTTAATTTAAACTAATCCAACAGTAAGTTATTCAATCGCTAAATTTAAATAAGGAGAATTTTATCATAATTAAATAATTATTTATTAGTTACTAAATACCACTGTTTTTTGTTGTTGTTATTATCTTAGTTCAATAGGTCCATTAAATAATATAACAGATGATTGATTTTTAACCTAATGGATTAGTCTGTGTTTTTTAGTAAGCATTATATTCTATTTTAGTTTTCATTTAATTTATATGAAAAAGTTAGTGTTATGTTTTTTGTCATTTTTATTAGTTTTATTTTTTATATTTCTGTTTAGCTTTAATTTATATTTCAGTTTTTTTATTTCATTTGCTTTAAGGTTAACTAAATGTAGAGAATGTAGTTTATTTCTTTAATATGTCTACGTAGTTTTTGTTAATATTTTGAATTAAATTTCATTTTTATATTTTCTGTTTTCACTTAAATTTTATTTAAAGTTTTAGTCATTTAGTTGTGTCTTTTTATAGTTTTTAAATTCTAATTGTGTATTTGTTCAGTTTAGTTTAGTTTATTTTAGTATTTCATTGCTATTAACAAAAGTATTTTATTAATAATTTAAATTAATTTGTTATTTAGGTTGCTTTCAGTATAATTTGGGTTACGATTTTTTAGTAATCTTGTGTGTTATTGATAATTTTTTATAATGTCTATAGTTTTTATTACTTTTTATTTATTAGTTTTAGTTCATTTAGTCTCGGTTATTTTAATACTTCAAGTTAAACTAAACAAATGAGAAATGCAGTTTTTGTTGTTAAAAGAGTTTTCGTTAATACTTTAAATTAGATTCTATTATATATTTTTTTTGTTTAAATATACTATCCCTGGTTTTAGTAAATGTCGAAATTAACAAACTATATTTCATCCTCAACTAATGTAAACAAATGAAACCTTAGTGTTACTGAGGATTCATTCATGTCTTTATACTTACAAGCTTGATTTTGTAAACACCAATAATTAAAGTAGTATTGACCTGATCATCACCCGATGTTTTGACGGTTGTCTCTGGGTTTTGTCGTAACAGGGGTGGAGGTGTGGGTCTGGTCCTAGCGAGCGCAGGTTTCGGTATGCTAACAGCGCCGCTGATGGAGCTCCACAATCAGAAGGGTTTCTTCCTGCATCACGTGATCCTCACCTGCTGCACTCTGCTCTGCATCATTTGCATACCGTTGCTCCCGGAAACCGCCAGCCAACCGCTGCCCGAGACTATCGCTGAGGGGGAGGGGCTTCTGCGGCGGCCCATCCTCCCCGGAGAACAGCACCACCTACTGGCCAGGACCGAGGTCAGGGAGTATTCGCGCGTTCAGGACACGCCCCTTCACCAGGTCGTCAACCCCGGCAACGGCTCGGTGCCTAGCAACAGCACAGCCAATGGCGTGAGGACTTCATGACGGCGTTTGCTAAAGACGGTCGAACGAAGAGCGATTGTCGAGAACGAGTTTCACTCATTCGTTTTTTTAAAACTGCGAAATGCGACTGATGTCGTGGTAAAGTGTCAAACGCCTCATTAACCAGCATCGGTGAAAAATTCTTACCATTGTACAAACTGGAAATGTTATTTTAACTTGCGTTTAGCGAAAGGAGCTCTATTTCTCGAACCGAACAACAACCTCACTGAGGAGTTTCACTGATTTGAATGCGTTTTGTTTTGTACGTTTGGTAAATGTTTGGTATTTATTATAAGGACAGAATGACGTTGACGGTAAGAACCGGCGGACTTTATTCATGTACGGTAGATTGTTTCCACCACAGGAAAATAAAATTAAAAAAGGTATTCGTGACTTTCTCTCAGAGTCACAACTCCGACTTTTTTCTCGCAATTCTAAGAAAAAAATTTGCAATTCTAAGTAAAAAATAATAATAATTGTGGGATATAAACACGGAGAAAAGTCAGAATCACAATATATAACCTCGCAATTCTGAAAAAAGTCAAAATTGCACAATATAAACTGAAAATCGCAAGATTTAATGCCGCAATTCAGAGAAAAGTCAGAATTGCAAGATTTGAGAAAAAAGTTAGAATTTTGAGTTAAAAAGTCACCTTTTACATTTTTTATTCCGTGGTGAAAAAAAAACAAAACAGAATTGCGAGAAAAAAGGTCAAAATGATGAGTTAATTCATAATGTATGAGAAACTCATAATGTGTAAAGTCTGAATTATAAAGTCATAATTAAAATCTAAATTATGAGATAAAATTGCAATTCAGGATAAAAAGTCAGAATTACGAGTTTATATCTCATAAAGCAGACATCTCATTTTATGCCTCGCGATCTGTCGCAATACTTTTAAAACCTTTTGATCCCGTGAAGAAACAAGCTTCATATTCATGACACACAATGTGTACAAAATAGTGCACACATTGTTTCGTAAACACTAATTCTTCCAGTTCGTAGGAAGGTTTTAAGCGCAACACATATGTTTCGCTCATGTTCATGAATGCCGTCGCGTTCGTGGGCACCACTATGCTTAAGGTTGTTTTTTAGTCTAGTCTGTTGGCCACTAAAACTAGAAAAAGCATCACGAGTCGGCAAGATGAATTGAACTGAACTGTCGGTGAAACCACGCTTGCGACAGATGATGGGCTGTTAGAAAACAACAAAAAAAATAACAACGCAAACTTAATGGCTGCTCTTACCTTGGCGATCAATTAAAAAAAAATTCATAGAGGTTTTAGAAGACAAAAAAAAATACAAAATTCAGAAAATATTATATACTAATATTTTTTTTCTGCGTTCACTGATATAGACTCTCCAAAACTACCAAACTTAAGTAATTTTCATATTTGAACCCTTTAAATTGCCTAGTGTATATAATGACACTGTTGTTTTTATGACAAGATTGAAATTAATAGTGTTGCATATACTAAATACTAAGGGAATTTTTTTTATTTTTACCGTCGGGATATGTCATGCTAGCAAAAACATTAATGTTGATGCATGTATTTGGCAGTTGTTAAAAAATTACACATATCATTCAATTTTCAATTTTTTAGGCAGAAGTCAGAAATCAGGTGGAAAATATAAGAATGTAAGAGAGTAACAGAGATGCATGTGTTAGCTTAAATCGCATAGGATTAAATATTGCAGTTTTAAGGGGTTTCAATGGGTATATTATTTGAAAATGAGGTTCCTGAGTGCAACTATTTTGTACCTAGTATAAAATAGATTTATGAAAGGAAATGGGGGTGAAATATTAAGATTCTAATAAAAACACACATTTTTGACTACATTTACACTGTTTGCATTAACACACTCAAAATGATAAAAAAACAAAACATGAAAGACTAAAAGTCCCTAAGGACGTACAAGGGTTAACATGCAAACATTCACAAGCTCAATAACCAGTTACGGGGCTGAAACCTGTCAGGAAAGTGTCACGGGACACATTTCACATCAAAATCAAAAGAAATACAATATAGATGAAAAGTAAATGATATTGTGCATCAAGAAAATGAAGCCTTTTTTTAGATTTGAAATGCTAATAAGTAAAATATCGTTGTATTAAAGTAATGAGAATTTAATGACGATCATTAGAATAATAAAAACAAAGTACAAAAGTGTAATGTGCAGATGCATTACGATGATAAGATTTTTTATTGCATTGTGGTAATGAGATTTGGCAGGAGGGGAGAAAATGAAAATAATGTCACAGTGCAGAAACAGACTTATTTTATGAATTAATTTTTACATTTGGTGTGAAATGTGACCCGGACATTCACTTGATTCATAAATGTGAACTCGGGCTGACGTGGAGCACGACCACTAGAAGGGCTGCTGATTGTTTTCATGTATATTTAGCAATTCTTGTTAGTATTATTAATGTGTAGAGTAGCAGTGGAGTAACTTGAACATCACAGAGCTCCTGTTTTCCTCGAACTACTGAATACGAAACCAAATTAAGAACAAAAACAGTATACTAGGACGTTAATGAAACACTTCATGGTTTTAAACAGTGATTGCAGGTATTGTGTGTGTGTGTAAACAGGATTCTGGGATATATATATAAGCAACAGAATCAATATTACCTTTTCTGTAACATAAAGCACCAATAAGACTCAAATACTATTAAAGCACACGTAAGAGAGGCAATCTCACAAAAGAACAATTCCAGGTCATATTTACCCCAAAAATAACAAAAAACCAATGCAAAATATATTTTTCTTAAAGAAAATAAGCTATGTTAGGGCTAAAAAATCTTATTTTAATGTGAAAAAAAATAATTATTAAATTGGTCAAGCACCGTGTAGGTATACATGACAAAAAAAAAAAACTCTTAATATTAAAAAATAATAAAAAATGATAAATAAAAGTGCCACGATGCAAAGGAATCCTAAGTATGTGTAAAATAAAAACATCGAATTTGCATGAACATGACCGACGGCCTTAATGAGATTCACTCAAACGCAGGAGACTGAAACATTGTAAAGCATCAGTGTATTTTTCTGTATTTGACTCTCGCGTGTCATTTTGACCATTAGAATTAAAAGAGAATTTCATACATGTTAATAGTCCATTTGAAGACATTGCACTTGTAAATAAATGCCATTTTTTAATACAGTATATTTTGTTGTTCATATTTTAATAACAGGGTTTTATGGAAGCTTGTTTCTGCTACGGAATAAAAAAGGGAACTGCGACTTTCTCACAATTTTCAGTTAGTTATAAACTCTTAATTGTTTATATTATAAGTTTATATCACAATAAAAATAATTTAACAAAAAAAAAAAAGTTCTTGCAATTGTAACTTCTAGCTAATAAAGTTTTTTGTTTTCATAATTTTTCTATTAATAGTGACTTTTTATCTCAGAATTCAGACTTTTTTCTTGCAGTTGTTACTTCATGTCTTTTTTTCTCAGAATTGTGAAATAAAAATAAATGTATGTTTTTTATTTGATATCCTACGGCAGAAACAAGCTTGCACAGAGTTTTTCCACACCTTGTGATCAATGCATTTCTATGTCTTTTTCTGTCTTTTGTGAATACTCACACAAAGCAGTTTTTCTATTACAGAATAGAAAAAACTATTTTTATCGCATGAACTTTTAAGGATTGTAATAATTACTTCCCATGACTTTTCAAGGTCTGGAAATGGAATGTTTAAAACCCCCCTCTTTTACAAAACTTGAAATATTCGGATTTAAAAAGAATTGACCAGTCCAGTTTGTCTTTGCTATAACCTTCATAAATTTGGCTCATAACTGGATACGTACCACACAAAATAATAATGTTACAGCTGAATATTTTTGCTTTAGATTTATTGAGCTATGTACAAAAAAAGCAAACAAAGAAGTGCCGCCAGGTAAAACAACAAATGTTTAAAACTTTTCAGGATGAATCTCCATCTCCTTTTTGATTCTGTTCTCCACCAGCAGCGCTAGATTTGAGTCCGTCATGGGTAAATTGTAACTTACAAATACCTGTTTCTTTGTCTTCTTTGCTGAAAAGAAAGAGAAAAATAAATGCTAGAAACTAGGTGAACGCTAGGTTTGTCAACATCAGGTTTTCTAGCAGCTCTGGCACGGTTTTGTTGTAAACATTCGGATTTGAGGACATTACTTGTCTGTAAATGACTGAACCAGAAGGATCAGTTAAAGCAGGTCTTACTGAGTCTCTGTGCGAGAGAGCTTGGTGTCGTGTCTGACGTGTCACCCAGAACCAGAGCGGACAGAGGCATTGAATCCTGGGAAAAAAACAACAAACACAAAATATGAGCTGCCTGCAGGAAACACTGTGAACCTTCAGCTTTAAAATAGAACTAATCCGAGAGAATATGTGACCCTGGAGCACAAAACCAGTCATAAGGGTCCATTTCTTGAAATTGAGATTTATACATGTTCTGAAAGCTGAATAAATAAGCTTTTTCCTTTGATGTATGGTTTGTTAGGACAGGACGATATTTGGCCGATATACAACTATTTGTAAATCTGGAATCCGAGGGTGCAAAAATTCTAAAAATATTGAGAAAATCATCTTTAAAGTTGTTCAAAGGAAGTTCTTAGCAATGCATATCACTAATAAAAAATTAAGTTTTAATATATTTAAAGTAGGAAATTTACAAAATACTCAGCGACTTAACTCTGCTTTTGTGCTGCAGGGTCACACATATTATCATAATGTCTATTTTAAATCAATGACAATAACAAAATGATTGTTAAAAAGACAAAAAAATTGCATTGCTTTAAATTAAAATGGAAGTAGGTACTCCCAGCAACTGGTGTTAAAAATAAATAAAATAATAATGAAATTAAATAAAATAAAAATAATACTTCAAAAAAACTGTTTTAGGCAGATTGAAATAAGCTAATAAACTCAAACTAGTTAAAACACAAAAAACTTTCAACACTGTATTAAAAATCTTGGCAAATAACGAAAATACGCAAGTCTAACTGACAAACTAAAACTGAACTAATTTAACAAGCTAAATAACTATAAAAATGGACCATAAAACAACTGACTAATTTTTTGTTGTATGTTAACAAAACTAAACTATGGGACCATTCCACTAGGGATGGAACGCATCACTCATATCCGAGTCGATCATGAGTTTGTATATTTTTTTTTTTACTAAATGAGATTTAAGACAAATTATTAATTAAATGTGTCATTTTATTATTGCTTGGACAGAATACTGTACTTTTCTTTGTGAAAGTGAAATATAACACTATAATAATATACTAAAATAGCACTTGCATATTATTGCTCTTTGGATGTTCTCATTTGTACGTCGCTTTGGATAAAAGCGTCGCTAAAACACCATTTAAATATAATGTGAAAATGTTAATAACAAAATACTACATTGAAATTTTTAAAACAAACAAATAAGTAAACACAAATAAAACAAATCTCTCATATAACGAAACCAAAGGCTTGTTCGGTCTTAACATTTAAAATGTAGAGATATAAAATGATTCATGATCCAAACAAAGAGCTGCAGGAATGCAAACGGAGCAGTTTGAATCTAAATAATAGTTATATTCGAAATTTGAAGCAAAAGCGAAGGTTGATCAGTTTTGTGAAACTATCATAAAAATCTGCATGAAACTCCTTTAACTTATTAAAAGTATTGTCTTCTTGTCAAAATGCTAAAAAAAGTACATTTTATCAGCGTTTAAAATTTTTTATTAAAACGACATAATAAGAAAAGTAGAATAAATAGAAGTTAACAATCAATGAAATCAGTATAACAAATAATTTGTAGAGGTGGCACAGAGAACACAAAGTGGCATGATGTACTTTCAGACATTTAATAGGCTCCGAATTGAAGAGGCCCATTAATCCATCAATTCAGAGGATATTAATGTTTTTTAAATAGTAACATTTGAATATAGCTAGATTAAATTATTTAAATAACTAAAAAGATACTTTAAAAATGAAACTAAACTGCCAGCAGGTGGCGTCAAGTCACAGATTTTATCACTGAATCATCCATTCAATTGATTAATTCGAACGGCTAATTCATTCAGGAATGAATCAAGTGACAGTATTTATGAATGGGTAATCATGAATCACTGACTCACTAGATTCGTTCAGAAACGCCCGTTCATTCATAAACGAGACACCGCTGCGTTTGAATGGAGATGCGCAGCCGGCTCAGCTGTTACTTTTTAGTTGTTTCGAAATAGGCTATAAAAGGAGCAAAATCAGACAATAGTGTTATAGTCAGACAATGTAAGTCACCTAATATTAACTTCTTGTTTATTGAATTGTGTTTTATTAAATCAGTATCACATTTACAAATTCTTTTAAAAATCATTAAAAGCTGGCAGTCATCTTAGTTAATTTCGATCTCACATCTATAATCAACGAAGCAATGAATCTCTCACTTTGCTTATGAAAAGATTCATGAGATATGTCTGTGATACATTACTAAACGCTGCAAAAACACGTAGAAATCTTTGAAGCTCCCCTCAGCGCAAACACAAATATGCTGAACGGGTCAGTCGCACAGGTGCTCCTAAAAAAAAATCATAGTCGCACGCAGTAGTTTTCAGTCGCACTGTAGAGCCCTGCATCTAAACCTTTCTAAAGACAGCAAGTTCCCCTCATATTCATAAACTACCCCTAAATGAATCGCGATTTGTTAAGCATCTCAACCGATTTGAATAGTCACACATTTGAATCGATTTTCAAACGGCTGCGGTAATGTTACATCCCTTACGTTTCACAATTAGGGTTATCAGTCGCCACAGTCGAGTTAACTTGAAAGGAGCAGTGAATGAGAGAGTACCACAAAAATATATATATTTTTTGCATTCCCATTTGATCAAATAGTAAAAGAAAAACTCCACGATAGTGTTTCATGACTTTCAATAAAAGGAAAAAAAATTGAGAGAGACTGATAACGGCAGTCGGAAGAGAGAACGATGTCAAAATGATCATCTCCTGCATTAGAACACCCTGCATTAGCGTAACTCGTTTTTGTGTAATTGTTGCAAAAGTGACTATAATGACAAAGTAGGGTGCAAAGGGGTGGGACAATCGGACACTTTCCCCCAAAAATCCCTGGAATATTCCCATAAAAAAATCCTGGAAGTGTCCGAAATGTTCCACTTTTTACAACCAGAATAAAAAGATAGTGTTATAATGTTCATAATAAAAAAAAAAACTAAATCTAAAAAACTTGAGAATTTACCGACACGCAGATGGACCGTGAACGCGTCATAGGGCTTGTTCACACCGCGGAGAATACGAGCTGGGGGGTGGTGGGGGGGGGGGTGGGGTGATTATCGCCCGACGTTTAAGCCTCGTGACACGAAACAAAGGTCGCCAATGTGAGGTGCACACGACGCGCAAACCAAACATGTCAAACCAAAAAAACGAGCCCGAGGCATTTAAAAAAAAAAAATGACGCTTTTACTCCTTGCGTTTTGCGCGTCGGTGTGCACACTCACATTGGCGCCCGCATTAAAAACTGGCCGACCAATGAGATTGGTGCTTTTGTTCACGTGCCTGGAGCTGCTGAAGTTACAGTAAAACACGACTTGGTGGCGCTCAAGCACAAAGCGGTCTTGCCGAGCACACATTGATACCTAATAACGAAGAGGAATTAAGTAGACCAAGAAGATGCATCGAGTCAAGATGAATGTAGAGCTGCTGGTCTAATTGTTGTCTGAACACAAAGGGCTTTATGACAAAAGCGATAGCGAATACAAAAATCTCGATAAGAGGGAGTTATGATGGAGAGGAATTGCAGATCAAATAGGATTCGATGTGTCCCGGGGTATTTCTGTTTTTCAGTAAGCGCCATCTAATGTCAGGGAGTGAATTTGCTCATCGCCAGCGAAATCGCTTGGAAATTATCAAAAGTCACGCGAAAAAACATCGGCGATAAGGCGCGCGAGATACCCGCGCAATGCGTAACCGGTGATTGTGTATGAGGCTTACTGCTGGTGAAAAGGGTCCATGATTTTAATGAAATAAAGCTAAAACTAAAATATAAATATTACATTAAATTTGAAACAGGAAATGTGCCTGGCAAATAAACTGAAATAATGTGGTTAAATTCAATGTATTAAATAACATACACCTAAACTAATAAAATAAATTAAAACTAAATATAAAAAGGACAAAAGCATAAAATGAAATAATGAAACTTTTGTTGTTATTGTTAACGAAAACAAAAACCATTCTTTTTTAATATAGATTAAATAAAATATAATTCTCATATGAAAAAAAACTTGCTTGTTAAAGTGTTAAAATTATTAAAACTAAAAATTAAATGAATTGAAGATCCCATATTGTACACCTTTCTGGAGTTTTATTTTCGGTTTTGTTGTCCTTAAGAATATATATTTGCGGTAAAAGTACCAAAAACCATCTCAATATATATTTACAGCTCCTCTCTCAGGAGCTCTACAAAGAACAGGTCGATTTTGGCCTGTCTAATTAATATTCATGAGCCTCTCTGATTGGCCTGTTGTTTTCTGAGTGACGCAAGGCCAGGCCAACCACAGGTAACTAGGGTCAGCGACGTCACAGCGCTAGCTGGAGGCAGCAAAACAAAGGGGAAACTGGAGGCGGCCCATTCAAACCAGCACAGATTCGGCTACATAAGGAGCTTAAAATATCATCTTGTGATGTTGGGTGCCAGAATCGACGTAATACAGCCTCAAATTAGAATTTGATCACATATCTGCTGCCACTGCAAGACAAAAAAATGACGACAGCTGTGGTTAAAAACGCAATAAAACGAGCAGACTGGACAGAAACAATCGTCAAAAATGCTCGCATTTGCAGCGCACACTTCTTATCAGAAAAGATTAAATAAAGTATTGTCTTTTGTTGTTATGGGCGCGTCTACAGATTTCTTGCCATATGTCTATGTTTCTTGCATCTCACGATTATGTCGTGTATGAAATAATGTCTGTGCATGTGTGTAAAACAGCAAACTGATGATTTATATATAATCATTTTGTAATTGTATATACATTGTTGTGATTGTGTGTGGAACAATAATGTAGCTGTAAAAATAATTTCCTGCTGAAATTCAGAAAAATGCTGAAATACATCTTCATCATGACTAGATAGAAACGGTTTGTCTTTACTATACACGTTAGATATGATCCACCTCATAGTAACAATCCTGTCAGAATGTCCATCCTTTGAGTGAGAGTGTAACGTTAAAGGTCGGCCGATCTGGTTTCGTGGTTGAAGTTAACCTTTTTGACATGTTTCCGTGTTGTTGTTGTTGTTGTTGCTCAGCAATGGCATGGACGTGGTGTTGTCTGGGGGTGTGGCTAAAGGAGAGTGGGATGGTGGGCGGTGCTCGGGGGGGTGACTGAAGGCAGTGACTGCGCAGTTCTGATGTCAACTTTTTACGGAAGTCACAACGGTTCGTGAAAAATCACAGCTACTTTAGGCAGGCTGTGTGAATTTTACTGTGGACCGACTGTTTTGAAACTTATTGGTAGTAAATAGCACCTCAACCTCAGTGATCATGAAAAAAGACAGGACATTCAGTTTGACAATATGGACCTTTTAAAGCTAAATATAAACTGACAAAAGGCATATAATAAACAGAGGGTGGACAGTAGTGAAGTCTTTTTTAATGTATCAACTAACAAGTATTGTGACATCATCAGAGTGCTTTCTTGGAAACTTTTACTTCACTTCATTGCCAATAGCCTAATGTCAACTTTTGACTGACTACATTCTAAAATCAACAAAGCAGTTTTGACCTTTAATACTTAGACACTAAACTATACTACGTTTCTTGCACTTAAGTAAAACTTTGAATTACTTTTACTTGAGTAAAAAGTAAGAAAGTATTAGAGTTCTAATGTAATTAGGTATTTAATATGAAACGTAGTGCAATAAAAAGTACAATTTTATGCTTTGGAATGTTGTGAAGTAAAGAAAAACACTGATAAAGTACAGACGGAGTAAAAATACTTAACTTTTGTCCGCCTCTGATAATAAAATGAATAAAACTTGAATACAAACTGAAAATACAATAATGAAAGCTATTCAAAATATTAATACTAGTGGTGTCAAAATTAGCGCGTTAACGCAGACGATTAATTTTTTCAGTTTAACGGTTTCAGACGCGCGCTACACTTCAGCGCCGCGCGAGTCAAACGAGTGCTCTTCAGTTGCATGCACAAAGCAAATAAAAGCGCAAAATATACTACATGCATGCAATGTCGTGGTTAGTTAAGTCATGAAGTTACCAAAAAGGCGAATAAAGCTGCCTTAAAAAACGTTTGCATGCATGAATCATTTGTTATGAGTCACCTTTAAGAACATGTCTCTGAAATGGTTTTCAAAACTGTCCTGGAGCAGCTCAGCACTGTCTCCCTCATCTAACACACCCGATTTAACTCGTCAGTTCATTAGTAGAGACTTTAAGACCTGAAGCGAGTCAGAAAAGGTAAAGAGATGCATGTGTCAGATCCGCGTCACGTTCAGCAGCGGCAGCTCTTAAAGTAATAGCAGCCAAAAACAACCTAATAACCAGCTGCTGTGATCATCAAAGAACAAAAAGAGGAAATCAATAACTTTTACAGCTTTAAGGATTCATCTGTATTTAATTTAGAATTTAGTGTTTGATAACTTCAATTTCACTTCCTGTATATTTCTGATGAGAGGGCACAGGTAAATATGGCATTTATTATAATGGGTTTATATGAAGATTGTTTACGCTCACTTAAATTAGAAGTTATTTTTTAGTCTAATAGATGTTAAAATACATAGCTCTCAATTATACTGTAATGTTGAATGGCTATAGTAGTCAATGGTTAAATATTAGGAAGAAAAACTATTGTATAGAGGCATCAGTGGTATCAGTGATACCTCATTAAAAACAAATGCCATTAAAAAAAATACTGTTTTTATGTTTGCACATTAATTTGACGTTTTAATGTGAAATTATTGCAATATAAAAGTATATTTAAAACTTTAATGATAGGGGGGATTAATCGCGATTTTTTTTTTTCGTTTTTTTACTCGATTGGCAGCACTAATTAATAAAATAATAATCAACAATTAATAAACAAGTAATAAACAAAATCAAATAATTATAATAAACAACAACTCTGTTTACCATGGTACACATGCACTAACAACAACATACCAAACTAACCAAAAAGGTACCATGTTACTACAATGGTATACGAGTATGATTATGATGGTAATTATATATGCATGCAGACATATGCATGACTCACATATTTACTGCTGACGGCCAGGGCCAGGTTGGACAGAACCGGGCTAGAGCCGACCCAGAGGAAGAACCCGCCGCTAAGCTTCATCACGTGGAAATGAACGAGCTGCTCCAGAATCTTCTCCGAGAAATCATGCACCGCGATGGGCTCCACGCAGGCACCGTTCAGCACAGTCTCCATCCCGATAAACACTTCACACAACGCTCAGTGAACGCAGAAAGCTCATAATGAAAGTAAAAACACGCATGTCTTCCTCACTTCCGCTCGCTGAGGGACTGCAGCGCCACCTGCCGGTCTGGCGCGCGAGGGACGTCAACAAAACATTTTATTTTTTTATTTATTATAATTATTTTTTTTTTGCATTTCAAGCATCATAACAGAACAAAATAGGCTAACATAAACACAACTGTAAGTCCTCACAGACTGAGACGTTCATATTAATCATACTATCGACTTACTATATAGTAAATATATTCTGCACCATAAACAATGTAGGGGATTAACAAATCACACATTATTAACAAACAATCTTCTTGGCTTTAATCACTTCTCATACGTTTTTTATTTTAATTGAGTAAATTTTAAGACATCCATTTTCATTTAAATATAAACATTGACGTGCAATAATCGGAAAATCTATCCAATACATACTTAATAAGCTCAGGCTGTTTATTCACCATGCAGTGAAAGTGATGGTACCATTGTTGGGGAAGTACTTTAAAAGTAATGCTTACCAATATTTCGTTATCTCCATAAAAAAGTAACTATTATGATACTTCATTCCTTTTATGGTATAATGCTTTATGTTACTTTTGCTTTACTTTTAATCTGGACAGGGCTGCTTGGTTGTTTTTAAAATAAAACGGTCATTTTTGGCAAAATATAAAAGCGCTTTTTCACACCACAGTGAAGGGAATAGCTCAGGCCTGAAGGAAAAGTCCAGTAAAATGCAGAAAATACATTTCAACACACTTCATCATACACAAACCACAAATGTTTATCTAAAGTTATTTTTGCTTATTAGTATGTTTGAACTGGATCATCGAAGATCAGAAGCATAGACATTGGTTAATAGAATGGGATTAATTACATAAAGGATATTTGTGTTGTTTACATTTAATTATTGCAGGTTTGCGTCATATTTTGAGTGGCATTATTTTTATTCATTTTGAGGAATACTGAATCTGTGTTTTTTTTTTTGTTAGTGAGATGAATTAATGCATATTCATTTTTATTTTAGAGCTACAGTAACATCTGATTTCTCTCAACATGGGGACAGGAGAGCTGTCAGTCAGTAAATGGGAAAACAAAGTAACTGGTGTTTCTTTTTTGAAAAAGTAATTCAGATATTTTCTTGTAAATTAAAAATTAATGTGTTACTTTACTAGTTACTTGAAAAAAGTAATCTGATTACGTAACTCACGTTACTTGTAATGCGTGACCCCCAACACTGATGGTGACTGACCTTATTGAGCTCCATAAATGGCAAAATGCACCAAAAGTATTAGTCCATATATTCAACGCTAGCACCAAACGCTCTGGAATAGTATTATTATGATTTGTGTGTGAAAGACTAAAATCTTGCTCTCTCTCTCTCTCGTCTTCTTCAGCCCTTCACCATCACTAACAATACTTTTACGTTTAGTCATTTAAGCAGACGCTTTTATCCAAAGCGACTATATTGGGGAACACATCAAGCGGTTCATCTTAAAGAGGCAAATAGACACAGAAAGTGCTCGTAATACCGACTTTCAAGCATTGTTCAAATAGACTAAAGAAAGGAGAAAACAAATGCAAACTGATATGATAAAATACCCTAAACACGTTTAAAATTATATTATTTTTTATATAACCATGAGACAGATAATTAATATAAGTCTTAAGTTGTGGTTTATTTTAGCTGTTGTAATTTCAAGGAGAGCACTTTTTACAGCACGTTTCTGATTCTTGATTTGTGTGCCTTTGCTGCAGAGCTTTTGGAGCAGGACTTGCAAGACAAGGTGACAGTGCAAGGGTTAATACAGAACTCAAATGGCATTGTGCTGCTAAAATGACTGCGTTTGTATTATGTTTGTGCATCTTTGTATGATCTGAAATGACTGCAGACTGGCGTGAGCAGCATCCTGGAAATATTATAGAGCCACGCTGCCTTACTAAACTCTGCCTCATCTGGACCTGATGCTGCTGTGGTCTCTTCATCCTCAGTGAGCTCAGAGCCAGCGAGAGCATCTAGAGAAAGACCAAAAGACACTGAAAAATGACCGTGAATTTAACGGTAAAAGACTGTAAAAATTCTTCAGTAAAATCCTGTTAAATGGTTAACGGTAAATTCCCCTACTATATACGGTTAAAAACTGTATTGGACATTACATGTAACTTTACGGTAGTATACCGTTTTTGGAAAAAGACCATATAATTTACAGTGAATAACCATAAATGGACATTCCCAGAATTCTCTGCGTTACTTTCATTTTTGATGTTTTTTTGTTGAAATAACATGTTTTTTCTTAGTTTTTTTTTCTTATCAGTTTTGTACATTAGGGTTTTATGTTACATTTAATGTTGTTAAATTAATTTTTATTGCATTATTTCAGTTTCATGTGGGTTACCGTGATGGGGTTTAGTGTTTGTGTGAATTACACTGCACCTTCTATATATGCTATTATTTAAAATAATTGGGCTTTGGTTCATCATGTGAATTTCTCATCACCACCTGCATTTGGTGATTATCAGTGTATTACAAAGCTACAAAACAGATTTTCAGTACTCTAATAGGTTGGTATATTAACATTATATCAATTAATGAAATTCTGTATTTTACTGTAAATTTAAGTTAAAACCGTAAAACCTAAAACGTTGCTACTGTATTTTTTACGGTAAAATTCCAGCAACCACAGCTGCCGTTTTTTTTTACAGTGTGTGACAGAAAATCATTTACATTTATGCATTTGGCAGATGCTTTCATGCAAAGAGACTTATTACAGGGACCCCCACTAAAAAAAACTAAACAAAAACAATATTTTTATAGGCTATATAATTATTGGTCAGCATTTAATTATTATTATTGTAAGTGTTGGGGTGGGCTAGCAATGCATTCTGGGGTAATCTTAGTTTTTAAGTAGTAATACTTACATTTTTTGAGTGTAAAATCAGCAGTCTTCTCCAAAGGTGAGATCTTCCAGCAGCTGATTGACGTCTCCTTTGAGCAGATATTGCAAACGCTGAGGAAAACCGTAATAGCTTGTGGAGTTACTGATGCTATGAGGTGTTAGTGCACCTGTCCCTCTTATCTTCTTTTTATTATTATTACTACAGAACGTATAATTACATACAAGCTCAGGGAAAGATGGTTGTATCTTTAGCAATGAACAATCATAATGACAAAAAAGCAGAAAACATAAATATAATGGTTTTGCATACATCATAGTATGAGATTATATGCACAGAAAAAAGGCACAATGACAAAGTTAAATATTTTTGAATAATCATAATATTCATATAATCATAATGCATCAAAATATTGCGTTGTTGTTGTTATTTGTGAGTCTGAGGGATGAAACAAGAGAGTTAAATTCAACAAGAAACGAGGAAAACAAATTAGATTTAAGCTGGTTTTGCTTGTGGATGAAAGATTTTGCACATAAATAAAGAAATTAACAACATTCAAGAGATAACGATTTTGGTTTTTCGTAATAAAAAATAATATCTTACCTATTAATTTGTGGCTCATATTAAATTACAATTTGTATTCAACTGTTTCTTCACAAGACCACATCAACATTAAAATATTTACAGACAGATTGATTAAACCTGTCGCTCATATCTTTTAAGTTGTTGTGCTTGTTATTAGATCACATGCTGACGTCTACATGTTTCGCATGATGGTTGTGATGGTTTATTGTTGTGATGGTTTATTGTTATTAATCAAATGTCATTGTTTATTATCAGAATATAGAAGTTGCTGCAAGAACCAAATCAAGCAAAGGTCTGAAGAGCCAACGAGCTGAAAATAAGAAGACTAGTGTTAATTTCGTTAACGAAAACTATAACGAAAAATGCCCTTTGACAAGCTTTTGAGGAGACAAAGACAATAAGGTCAATAAACGAAACCTTTGACTATATCAGCATGCAATTTCGTTGAAGAAAAAAGACGAGACTAAAATGTATTAAAAAAATAAAAACTTTACCAAAAACCTCTCTGTATTTTCGAAAGAAAGGAGACAAAATGTTATTGCGGACTGCTCTACACGCCTCTACTACGTGAGAGTTCATGAGTGCGGTTGCAAGATATCAAGAGTTCTAATACCCGAATCAGAGCTTTGCTGTTATAAGAATAAATTTTCTGTCCGGTGTTTTGCTTATTTTAAGCAATCTGTCAACCATGCGCTCGCCCTCTTTGTGACGATTATCTGAAAACAGCGAATAACACGCTGTTGTTTAGCGATCTAAGTGAAAGTGTCTCTCAACCAGTCTGTGTTCTGTCATGAGATCTCGACTGTATTGTTTGCGATTGTGATCGCTGAATAAATGCACTTACTCAACCGCTGTTGTTTGAATAGAGGAGCTCTTGCAATTTGGAATTACTATTAGGAATTTCACTGTTATAATATTTTTCATTTGTTTTACCTGTTTTCATAATGTAGACAGAGAGAGTGCATAAGTCTTTGGTATTAATTTATATACCAAATAAAATTTCAAGAAATTTCAACACACTTCAGCAATAAAAAAAGACACAATGTTTGTCTAGAGTAATTTTTGCTTATTATTATGGTTGAACTGGATCATCGAAGCTCAGAAGCAAAGACATTGCTTAATAGAATGGCATTAAATACATAAAGCATATTTGTGTTGTTTAGCATTTAATTATTGCAGGTGTGAGTGAGATGAATTAATGCATATTCATCTTTATTCACTACATTAACATCCTTATTTTCTCTCAACCTTGGGAGCACCAAGCGGTCATCAATAACACTGAAAAAAAAAAGTACCTTGCGTTACTTTATTTCAAAAAGTAACTCAATATTTCTCTTGTCAATTAAAAGTAATGCGTTAGTTAACTAGTTACTTGCAAAAAGTAATCTGCTTACTAACTCTCGCTTAACTGTAAGATGTTACCCCCAACACTGTATATACTGTATATATATTTATCAACGGAAGATATAAAAGCCTATCATGAATCGTACATAGATGAGGTAAAATAGACCATGTATGAGTCCACATTCTGTTGAAGGTGGAGCATCCATGAGGCATATTTCCACAAATGTACAAAATTAGCTCGTAGAATGCCTATTTGTTCCAGCACCTAGTTCCCCCATCTGAGAGGGTTTTTTTAGTGCCAGTGGTAACCTAGTTCATGCACAGAGCTCTATGCCAGTTGACAACTGTTTATAGCTAAAGGAAAGTGTCTAGCTTGTAAAAATACTTATCCCATTTTAATTATTTCCCCCAGTTGCACAGTGTAAATTGTGAATTGCATGCACCAAAAAAGTTGACAATGCACTTTCTGTACTTGATTTGCAGTACTTCAGTTACATTGTGTGTTCATTTAATAGAAAGCAGTAAGTGCTCACTTGGTCTCGATTTTTTTTAACTGCTTAAATTTGCGCTAAACATTTAGTATTCACTTTGAAAACAGGGTCATTCTATGGAAATGTCAATTTTTCGGTCGCTAGCCTTTACAGAAATATTACACTTGAAAAAACACTTTAGGGTTAATATTTTTTATATATATATTTTTAAATAAAACTGTTTATTTGAACAACTACACCTTCTTGAGCCACCATTGTGGCAATATTTGTTTTTAATTATAAAGAATTCCAAGCACCACAAAACTACTTGTCCTCAGCCATGTACAGAGGGAAAGTGCTTTATTATGAGGTCAAAAACAGGTTTTTCTACCATTTAAAATACAATGATGTATTCATAACCAGTGTTGGGGGTAACATATTACAAGTAACGTGAGTTACGTAATCAGATTACTTTCTTCAAGTAACTAGTAAAGTAACTCATTACTTTTTAATTTACAAGAGAATTTCTGAGTTTCTTTTTCAAATAAGTAACGCAAGTTAGTTCCCCCCCCCCAATTAATTGATTGAAAGCTCTCTGGTCCCAATGTTGAGAAATCAGAAGATGTTACTGTATTCTAAAATAAATATGAATATGCATTAATCATCCACTCAAAAAAACACAGGTTCAGTATTCCTCAAAATGCATAAAAATAATGCAACTCAGAATATGACGCAGACCTGCAATAATTAAATGTTAAACAATACAAATATGCTTTATGTATTTAATCCAATTCTATTAAGCAATGTATTTGCTTCTGACCTTCGGTGATCCAGTTCAAGCGTACTAATAAGCAAAAGTTACTCTAGACGAACATTTGTGTCTTTTTTTTACTGCTGAAGTGTGTTGAAATGTCTTCTCCTGCGTTCTACTGTACGGACATAAATTTACTTTCCCTTCAGCCTGAGGCTTATTCATTTCACTTTTGGTGTGAAAAGGCTTTTATATTTGCCAAAAATATAACTTTTTTATTTTAAAAACAAACAAGCAAGCCCTGTCCAGATTTAAAAAGTAACACAAAAAGTAACGTAACGCATTACTTTCCATAAAAAGTAACTAAGTAACGTAATTAGTTACTTTTTTAGGGAGTAACGCAATATTGTAATGCATTACTTTTAAAAGTAACTTTCCCCAACACTGTTCATAACTATCAAATATATGATTTAAATGACATTAAAAAAAAACAAAAGGCCAAATAAATATTAGTGTGGTCCCCTGGAGTTGTGTCACTGGTGTTACCGTTTAACAAAAATAATTTAAAAATCACACTGATGATATCACTCGACTTCCTTCCTCCTATTTGCTGAAGATCTATGACAAAAGGCCCATGTGAAGTCTACCATCTCTTTCCAGTTATCAGAAATGTTCTCGTTTATCTCATGATTTCATATGAAGCTTTTAGTGGAAGTCACTGGTATGACCTACTTTATTGTTAGGAAATTATAAAAAACTAGAATACAAATGGATTAAACTACTTAATTTAGTGAGTATACCATGATTGACAACATGTGGTGATTTTGTAAAATGCATTTTTCATGAAAATTGTCACTGCTGTTACCTTCCTTATGGTTAACACAGTGAAGATCAGTTTATGTTCTTTTACTAACTGCTTTCACTGATTGCCAAATGTGTGCCAAATGTAACAATTTAGTCTTATCTACTTCATTATAGTTAAAGAATAAGGATCTTTGGTCTTATGTATGTCACTGTAAAATATTACATGATAATAATTTGACATCCATTGAATTCTGCTTCACTCCAGAGTTAAGATTTAAAGGAGTGCATTGTTTTTTTACAAATATTTTCATTGTTATAGCAAATACATGGTTGCGCAAATGAATTAACATCATTCAGTCACACTTTTAACAAACCTGATTAAAATAAATAATACATAACCTCCTTATTTGTTGCATTATCATTATTTTTCTGCATGTACTAAAAAAAAGTGAGAATATTTCATAAAAATCTTTAAAATTGCCAAAGTAGTAAGGTAACAAATAGTACACGTGGTCTTTAAATAAATTGATTTTGTATTATTATTATTATTGCCATAATAATAATAATAAAAATGAGTAGTACAGTAGTAGTATTTTTATTATTATTGATAATATTAGTATTAATATTACACTATAATTTATTTTTGACTGCCAGACATTGCAGTTAATTTTTTCGTGAGTTTATATACTGTAAGTAATGGAAAGAACAAAATGTTTCTTTTTCTCTGTGTTTGCAGTATTAGGAGCGCTTGTGTCTTGAATCAGAATGTCTTTGATGCGCGCATGTGAAAGCACAGCTAAAGCTCTGGAAAAGTTGATAAGAGTCACGCTGGTCTGCGTTGGGTTTCATTTACCATCATCTGCTGAACGCGTCTGTCCGCAGGTGCTGGGATCCGAGGGGCCGTCCCTGATCGAGCCCTTGGCCCCTTCAGCGTCCCCCGAGAGCAATCATTCACAGACAGGACAGAGGAATGTTTACATCAGTGTCTTGAAGTGCATGTACAGCAGAGAGTGCAGGGGGAATTGAAGGGGATTTTCGTGATGTTTTCACAATCTCCAATGTGAATAACACCTGATCAACAACCAGTTCGGCAAAAATGGGTATGCAGTGTATGCTGCACTTTAATAAAATGTTATAAATAATCAAAAGCTTAGTTGTTAAAAAATAAAGTTCAAGTGAACTAACATTGGTAGCTTACAGTATTTTTTTCATTGCAAGTAGTTAAGTCATAACGTTGTTGCCTAAGAGGGCAAAGTGATTCATTTCTAAATTTCTCTATTGCTCAAAAAGTTGAAAAGTCACAATATATTTGTAAATGGGCATTTGATTTGCATTTTAGAGAAAATGAGAAGATTGTTAACAAGGATGCAAACTAGTCAGCTTTTGACAAAAATTGCCGTTTTGAATTAAAAATAGGCCATTTGTGTAGTTCAAGTAGATACAAGGTTTTTATTTATTTTTTAAAACTCTTGCTACTTCAGTCCCTTCAGAACAAACAATGCTGACTTAACAAAAAAAAATAGATTTTTAAATGTTATAATAGTGATTTTATATTGTCTAAAATATAAATCCAAAAGCAAAACGTGAAAAGAACTATATTATGGAGTGGAAATGTTAAACGAGATGATGAACGATCCTCTGCTGCCATCTACTGGACATAGTGGGAGTTTCATGACATTTTCATTTTAATAGTGTTTGTTTTGCACCAGGTGGCAGACATCTTCCACATGAATTACATCTCTGTAAGCAAAAAAAAAAAAACCGCAGATGTTCTTTAAAGGGATAGTTCACCCAAAAATGAAAATTAGCCCATGATTTACTCACCCTCAGGGCATCTTAGGCGTATCTGACATTCCTTTCAGACGAACACAATCGCAGTTATATTTAAAATTGTCCTGGCTCTTCCGAGCTGTATAATTGCAGTGAATGGTGCACCTGTTTTTGAAGCTGAAAAAGTGCATCCATCCATCATAAAACTATTCCACACGGCTCCGGGGTGTTAATAAAGGCCTTCTGAAGCTAAACGATGCATTAGTGTGAGAAAAATATAGATTTTTAAAAATGTACAAACTGTAATCTCCAGCGTCACAACAAGGCATTTGAGCATATGTCGTAGGCATTTTTAATATATCAAAAAGAAATGTATTCACATGCAACGTTTGCATGTGAATACATTTCTTTTTGATATATAAAAAATAAATAAAAATATGAATAATTTTGAGGCAAAATAAAAAAGTACTGTAAATCCCTCCAAAATTGCCTAACTAAAAAGTGAGCAATATTACATATGTTTGAAAATAAATTAGCTTTCTATCAGTTCTAAATGTTCCTTTTCTTTATTATTATTCTTTTTCAATTTTGCTGTGGTTTTAAAATAGTTAGGGGGTTCACACTTTTTTCACTCCTGATGAGTTTGTTTCCTTCCATGCACAAGCTAGTAATGGGCTTTTGGTCACTGACTTGCAGAAAGTTTTCTGCGTGAGTTAGTGTTAGAGGCTACTAGAATACAGGGGGGCGCCGACACTAATCTTGCATACCCCTCAGCAAATGTGCAGTTGCGCCCTGAGCACCACAACATCACGCCTGCAATGTCAAAGTTATCTGAGAACACTCATGAAATGCTTCTATTTTGCATTATTTTCTAATTGAATCCAACATTTACAAGTTATGTTTATTATTAGCACACGTGAAATGAAACCCCGAAAAGATTTTTCAGCTTTTTCTTTTACTAACCATATTTTTCTTGGTTAGTCACAACTTTGTGCTAAATTAATGCTTTTGTAGATTCTTCCATTGCTATTTGCACTTCTGGTTGGATGCTTCTGTATTTAATTGGCAATAAAGAAAGATGGATGTTAGGATGTTTTGTTCTGTTTATTTTCCAGGTAGGCTATATTGCAGATTTTCAGCACTATTTGCACTAAATAAAACATATTTAAACAATTTATCCCATGTGAAGATGTAATAGACTGCCCCATATCAAGAGTAATATTGCCATATATGTTACCTAGCCTATAAGGCAATATAATTTTCACATACTTAAACACATTTATAACATATATTAAACCCCATACGCAAATTTGCGTATTATGATTATTATTATTTTTTTAATTAGCCTAAATTTTTTATGGTATTATATGTTGCAACAATATATGTGACCGATATAGCCTACATTTACCTATATATGCAACTTTATTAAAACAATACAGGCCTATATACAAAAATCTGTATGTTTATATGTTTTTGTAATTTTTTTTTTTTAAATACTCGTCTATCTTTTACATATAAAATTGAAAGGTTTTAGGATGTGCATGATATATGTACAAAAATGTGTTATATATACACATTTATATAGGTGAGATATATATGACTATATTTAATACATGTTAATTTAATATACTTGGATATGTAGATAATCATTTGGGGGAAAAGCAGTTTATATTTTGTTACAATCTGCATAAAACATTAAAGCAAGGCCTGTGCATTGTGCATGCTGTGGTTTCTTTGAGAATGCATGAAATAACTTTCACTACTAACCTGATGTTGAGTTGTAAACCCAAATTGACATCCAATGCATGCCCTTGCATTCTTTATATGATTTCTGATTTGCTTTTTTTCTGTTTAATCTGTCTCTAAAGGCTCAATTGAAGGCCAAACCCCAACCTCAGGCCTGAGAACATCTGTCCGAGGTACAGAGCTTCTGGCTTCCTCTAACACAGCATATTTGATTAGGACATTTACTGTTTCTTGCTTTTGGGACAAGGTGTTGAACTCTTTTAGCAACTTTTGGTTTTCCGGTTTTTCTTTCAGTTCAAATGAGAAAAGCCTGTGAGTGTTTTTTTTTGGCATGTGTGAAAGAATATGGCAGCAGCTGTTGCTGGATTTGAGGACAGAGGGGGGCAAAGGGCTCTGTTGCCGGGCAAAAGGGTTGAATTTAGCAGAATTTAGACCTGTTGACATTTTAATTGCTTGGTTTGCAGCATGTCTGATGGTGCACTACTGAGAGTTCTCCTGGTCAAGTGCACACTGCTGTTTGTGCACTTAAATCAATGCTGCAGGCCTACAGGGGTCGAATTAGGTCCCAAAATGCCCATTAGCACCTGTATGACTGTTTTATGTATATGCTCACATGAATCACGTAAGCAATGATGGACATGCAGAAATTAGAGTTTGCTAGTGCTGTTCACTCTTAAAAATACAGGTTCCAAATGGGTTTTCACAGTGATGCCATAGAAAAAAAAACAATTATTGGTTTGAAAATTGTGCATTTAATCACTTGATAAGTACACCAACTTATTTAGAGGGAAGAGGAATATTAGGATGGAGACAAGAAAATTATGAAAATCTTCTGGATATAAAGTAGTGTTTTTCATTGAGATGCTATAGAAGAACCAAGAAGCTCTTTTTGTAATCTTGAGAACTTTCTTGAGATTCTCGAGTTTTTCATGCAACCAGAAAACACTCTTAAAGGTTCTTTATTGAGTGCTGTATCCATGAAGAAACTCCGTACATCCATACGAATCGTTATATTCAAAAACGTTATGTAAAGGGTTCTTCGAATGTTCTTCTAACACTGTTCATTGAAGGTTCTTTGAGGATTAAAAAAAGTTCTTCATGCTCTGCATACATAAGCTACATACTAAAAAATAAAGTATCGAAGGGAGCCTAGAAGACCATTTGGTTTTTTTCCCCAAGAACCTTTCAGTGATCAGTTCTTAGAAGAACCTTTTTTTTTCTTTGTGTGGAGAACATTTTAATAATCTAAAGAATGTTTCCATAAAAGAAATTTTGTAGAACATGAAATTTTCCTGGAGTTATAGTGTTCTTTATGGAACCAACAATTCCAATAAAGAACCTTTAGTGTTTAATGGTTCCATGGGGAACCTTTAACGTCCATATAGTCTTTACATTCCATAAAAGGTTCTTTAAAGTGGAAAAAGTTTCTTCGGAATGTTTTTCTCACACTCTTAAATTATAAACGTTCCAAATTGGAGTTTTCGCAGCGATGCCATAGAAGAGCATTTTTGGTTCCCCACAGACTTTCCTAAACAATTCTGTACATGGTTTCTTCTTTTTAAAAATCCATCTTGCCATCAGCATTTTGCCAATGGAAGGTTCCATGGACCATCATACCACAAAGACCTTTTTAATAGTGTACTAACAAAAAATGGTTCTCCTAAAGACTGTTCACTGAAAGGTTCTTCGGAGAACCAAAAATGGTTCTTCTATAGCATCTCTTAGAAAAACAGTACTTTATTTTTGAGAGGTTTTCAAGATCTTGTCTTTCTCCTCCTTTTAATCTGTGTGCATTTAATAAGTGATTAAATGCACTATTTTCAAACAGGTGAAAAAACCCCACAGATGTATATTGAAGGAGGAACCTAAGCATTTCTACAGACCTGAAGGTCACAGAGCCTTGTTCTTCTCTGGATTGTCCTCCTCCTGTTCAAGATCAGTCAGAAATGACTGCAGTCATCTTCTGAGAAAACATTCATGCTTTCTGAAAACAAATGAAAGACGTAGAAAAGGAAGAAAGGACGTTTTTACGACGAAAATGACAAAGAAATGTCAAAATGAATCACAAATGGTGCTTGTGTATTTTTTGACTATTGCATTTAAACACCAGAAATATCATAAACATGAGATTCACTGTAAAAAATTACCGTGAATTTAACGGTAAAAGACTGTAAAAATGCTACCGTAAAAACCTGTTAAATGGTTAACGGTAAATTCCCCTACTATATACGGTGAAAAACTAAATTCCCAGAATTCCCTGCGTTACATTTCAAATTTGATGTGTTTTTTTTTTGTTGAAATAACTGTTTCTTCTTAGTTTTTTCTAATCAGTTTTGTATATTCGGTTGTGTGTTACCCTAATGTTGTTAAATTAATGTTTATTGCATTATTTCAGTTTCATGTGTGTTACCGTGATGGTGTTTGTGTGAATGACGCTGGTGGGGTCACCCCTTTTCTATACATGTTAATATTTAATAGCTGCTTGTGATGGCTTTGGTCCTCATTTGACTTTCTCATCACTGCATTTGTGTTATCATGATTACAAAGCACAAAACAGATTTTTTTTTTTTTCCAAGTACTCAATAGGTTGGTATATTAACATTATTTCAGTTAATGAAATTACGGTATTTAACTGTAAATTTAAGTTAAAACCGTAAAACTTAAAACGTTGCTACCGTATTTATTACGGTAAAATTCCAGCTACAACCACAGCTGCTGGCTTTTTACTGTAAATTTTACAGAATGTTTTTTACAGTGTAGTTGCATATACAGATCTAGAGATATGCTTTCAATATTACGAAGTAACAGACAAATGTATACAATTAAAAAAACATTAAAAGGTGTAAAAGGGATGAATTTATCCTTATTTAACGGAAACCAATATTTTGTATGTTTTCAGTCTAATTTAAGTCTTGCACAAAGGTCGCTGGTAAATGACAAACTTTCCTGCAGGGCTTAAGATGTGAAAAGAATAAAACATGTTCAAAAATATACATTTTGAGCAACCATGCCAGTTTCATATAGTGTCATAACGTCAATCGAAACAAAGCCGTTCTCGTGTGCGTGCATGAAAAGCGTTTGTGTGTAATATGCATATCTATAGGTTTATGTATTTGTGTGTGAATTTATGATCATATGTTTGTTCTCTGCATGTGATCTGAAAGGAGTTTCATGTCCACAATCTTTCATAACTTTCATCTTTTCAGTTTCCTAAATGAACAAGTCTGAAGTTAGACGAACGCTGTTCCTGAACCCAGTGAGCTGCCTACATAGGAAGCATTTCAAGCCATCATAATTAATTATCATACTTAAAGACAGAAAAGTATCATACAGAAATCTCAACTCTTTTACTCTGTACATTAGGTTTTTAGCTTCGCAACAAATTAACATCAAACTTCATTGAAATCGATCGCAAGTCTTTTGAAATTGGTCACTTTTGAGCTTCAAGTTTATAAAGTGTGTAAATAAATCATAATTTCTCACCGTCCATATGCAGCATGTTTGCTGGATGGTGTTTTTAATAGCTGAAATAAAAGAAAACAGACTGTATTAACATTGAGATTATAAACAAGATGAGCATTTTAAACATGAAGAGTTCAATGGGTTAAATATTGTACGACAGACATTGTGTGTGTTGCGTGTTTGTGTGTGTGAGTGTTATGTGCCGTGAGAGAGTGTTGTGAGTGTGTGTGTGTGTGAGGGAGAGTGTGAGTGTGTGAGAGAGTGTGGTGTGTGTGTGTGGTGTGAGGGATTGTGGAGTGTGTGTGAGGGTAATGTGTGTGAGTGAGAGTGTGTGTGTGTGTGTGTGGTGTGGTGGTGTGTGTGTGTGTGTGAGTGTGTTGGTGTGTGTGTGAGTGTGTGAGTGTGAGAGAGAGAGAGAGTGAGTGTGTGTGTGAGAGAGGGAGTGTGTGTGGGAGAGAGAGAGAGAGTGAGTGCGTGGTGAGTGACAGGTGTGGGACGGAGCGGTGTGTGGTGTGTGTGTGTGTGTGTGTTGAGTGTGTGTGTGTGTGAGTGAGTCAGTGTATGTGTGTGTGTGTGTGTGTGTGGAGTGAGTGAGTGTGTGTGGTGTGTGTGTGTGTGCGGAGTGCGTGTGAGTGTGTGTGTGGGATGAGTAATTGCCGTCCCAGAGGACTCGTGTTCCCGTCCAGTCATAACATAATGAGCAGTAACACTCACAGGTGCACACAGCCACCAAAACTGCTCCGTCATTTAACACGGAGGGGAATTTGTGGCTTTAAACTGCTGCTGTCATGCTCTCAGGTCAAGTCTGAGCAATAATCATCTGTGATATTAATAGAATCTCTCAATGGTCTTCACAGAAACATGCATTTCATTAGATTAGAACATAGAGATAAAAACTGTTAAAATGAGTCTCGACAGTGACATAAAGCTACATAAAAGGGGGAATTAATGTTATTTGACATTTAATCATGTAAAAATTTGGAGAGCATTGAAAAAAAATTGGTGTAGAAACACTTTTCATCTATCTATCCATCCATCTACGTCATAAATTATTAGGCACGCTGATATTCTGATGATATTTTTTTTCCAAGCACATTTGACCAATTCCAAACCACATCAATCTTAATAACTACTATTCATTTAGTATTTAATCGTTTATGAGTGATATACTGTATAATTGTCCATGAAGGCTGGAAGTGAAAAACTACTTATATTCAGGTGTGCAGAATTATTAATCAGGTTTTCTTTTACAGATAAAATGAGCCAAAAAGAGATTTAACTCAGACTGAAAAGTCAAAAATTATTCAATCCCCATGAGAAATATTCAAAACTAATGCAATGCAGAAATTGCAAAGTTAAGACATGACCATTGGTCAGCAAAATGCTCACTGGGTCAGCGGGGTCAGAAAAAACAAGTGGAGAAGAAAAGACACGTGTTAACTGCAAAAGATTTCAGAATGAATGTGAAGAATTAGGTGTGAAACCATCAGGAAGCATTTTGTCTCCAGCGCCAGCATTTTCCAGAACAGCAATCTACCTGCAGTCTCCAGAAGTACAAGCTGTCAGGTTCTCAGAGACTTAGGTTAGGTAAAGGATCCTAAAAAATGACCCTCATTTAATAAGAATAACATGCTGAAGTATTGTGACATACGTGAAGACTCATTTTTTATAGGCTTTATGGACAGATAAGTCGTGAGTGACTCTTGAAGCACTACATCCTCTTGTAGAAGAATTGATCTTCCAGAATCTGGCAGTAAGTTTTAGGAGCTCATTTTAGTCAATTCTGCAAGACAGACTTCAGGATATGGGGTGGAATAAAAATGAGCTCCTAAAACCACAAGTTTGTGTTATGCAAAAATGTTATGGGTTGAGAAAAAAAGAGTGGTGTAAACAATTTTCACTCAAAAATTGCTAGTAAATCACAAATATTATAAAGAAATGGCAAGTAACACAAACAATCAAATATGAAATTTGTATTTTCTTGTAAAGCATAGTCCAGGAATGTTTTAACTTAAAAAAATATAACAGTGTATAAATGTTATAATCTATGAAAAATAATTTGCAGACAACAGAAGTGTCAAGTATAAGTGTGTGCGTGTGTTTGTGTGTGTGTGTTTGTGTTGTGTGTGTGTGTGTGTTGTGAGTGTTGTGTGTGTGTGTGAGTGTTGAGTGTGTGAGAGTGTTGTGTGTGTGTGTGAGAGAGGAGAGAGTGTGTGTGTGTGTGTGTGTGTGTGTGTGAGTGTGTGTGTGTGAGAGAGAGGAGAGAGGGGGTGGTATGTGTGTGTGTGAGTGTGTGTGTTTGGTGTGAGAGAGAGAGAGAGAGAGTGTGTGGTGTGTGTGAGTGTGAGAGTGTGTGAGAGAGAGAGAGAGAAAGAGTGTGTGTGTGTGAGAGAGAGAGAGAGTGTTGTGTGTTGTGTGTGGGGAGAGAGGAGAGAGAGAGAGACGTGTACGAGGGTGTGTGTGTGTGTTGGGGGTGAGAGTGTGAGTGTGTTTGTGTGTGAGAGAGTGTGTGTGTGTGAGAGAGACGAGGAGAGTGTGTGTGTGGTGTGGTGTGTGTGTGTGTGTGTGTGAGAGAGAGAGAGAGAGAGGAGAGAGTGTGTGTGTGTGTGTGTGTGAGAGAGAGAGTGTGTGTGTGTGTGTGTGTGTGAGAGAGGAGAGGGTGTGTGTGTGTTGTGTGTGTGTGTTTTGTGTGGGAGGGGGTGTGTGTGAGAGTCGCTGTGTGTGTGGAGAGACAGAGAGACGAGAGGTGGTGTGTGTGTGTGGTGTGTGAGGGAGAGGAGGGTGTGTGGTTGTTGGGTGTTTGTGAGTGTGAGTGGGAGTCAGTGTGTGTGTGGGTGTGGGTGTGTGAGTGTGAGTGTGAGTGTGAGGGTGTGGGAGTGTGAGTGTGAGTGTGAGAGAGAGAGAGATAGTGTGTGAGAGAGAGAGAGTGTGTGTGTGTGTGTGTGGGTGTGGATGTGAGAGTGAGTGTGAAATTTCATGACTTTGAGCCTCCACCATCTGTTGCTCCACCATAAAAAGGCAAATAATTATGAAAAATCACATGTGAAAACTGAACAACATGAGTTATCAAAACCAAATTCTCAGCAGCCTCTGCTGAAGACACCGTCACCATCACAGCTCCTGCTGCTTGCACTGTATACTGAAGTTTTGTCAAAGCAAGGATGTCGGGAAGCTCCGGGAACGGGAAGTTACGTCAGTGGCTGATCGAGCAGGTGGACACTGGGAAATATCCCGGCTTAGTTTGGGAGGATCGAGAGCGGACCGTCTTCCACATCCCGTGGAAACACGCAGGGAAGCAGGACTACAACAGAGACGAGGACGCCGCGCTCTTCAAGGTGTGCATGTTATGATATAGGTACATTTAAAAATTAATCATCAATATAAATAAACAGCAATTATAAATTGCATTTGCATGCAACAAAATAAAACATGAAGCACATTTCGCTTTATTTAAATTAAATTTAAATTAGTCATACTTCATTAGATCAAGTGTTTTATCAATTCAAACGGTATGCATTTATGTTAAATGTTTTGATTGAAAAGTGTGTTTGTGCATTTATTTATTTATTTGCTTACAATAAATGCTAGTTGTTTTTAATGCATTATATAATGCATTGGAATTAAGGCATTTTTAAGCATATAAACACCTGCTGTTCATTCATATGTTTATGCAAATGAGATCTGTTCAGCATAATTTATGCTAATGGTTTATTAATGACGTCTGGTTTATTGAATCAGGCCTGGGCTCTGTTTAAGGGCAAGTATCGCGAGGGAATAGATAAACCGGATCCTCCCACCTGGAAAACCCGGCTCAGGTGCGCCTTGAACAAGAGCAGCGACTTCGAGGAGCTCGTGGGCCGAAGCCAGCTGGACGTATCAGAGCCGTTTAAAGTTTACCGCGTTATTCCTGAGGGATCCAAAAGAGGTGAACACACTCACATTTATACACATAAATATAAAATATGAAATTCATTTAATATGACATAATGCAGATATTGCATGTAAATACTCATTTACATAAATAATAAAATAAAATGAATCTTAAAAAACAAGTTTTATGTTAATTTAAACTATATAGAAATTTTATATTATGTATATAAATACTATATTTTATATTTATATATATAGTATTAAGATTAACATTTAAAAAACGAGTATTCATTATATTAATTCTAAAGATAGATTTATAAATAAATAAATGACAACACATTAAATAGCAATTAATTTCCCCTTCATTTCAGCAGCAAAATCATATGAGAAAGTTTCCACAAGCTCGGGTCACCATAACTACCCGTTTTATCCTTCATATGAACCTGTGGAGGGTCAGGTAACTCTAACCTTATTGCAGACTACTAGACTCTACTATAATTAATATCTGGCCATGAAAATAAAACCGGTAAGGTAGTGATCTGTTCCTGTGTCTGTCTCTCTGTACAGGTGTGTAACTTCCTGTCTGCTGCTGACAGGAGCTGGAGGGACTTCCTGTGTGAGCAGAACTCACTGTCTGACGGCCACTTCAGCCAGAACTCCCGCTGGGACGCCGGTATTTACCCTCCCTCTCTCTGTAGTCATTAAAAAAAGATATTGAGTCATTTGCAGTAAAGTTGTGTGTGGTGGGTGTGTGTGGGGGTGTAGGTTACCAGATAAGTGGCTCTTTCTACAACTGTAACACGTTTGACTCGCCTCCCTTTCCGTTCACTCTGGACGCCAGCATGAGATCAGCCGAGGCCATGGCACTGTCAGGTACACACACAATAATAAACTCCTTAGAAACACCCTAGCAACCACTTAGAACATTTTTAGCACACAACAATCAACAGCCGGCAACCACTCAAAGCACCTTAGCAACTGCCTTGCAGCAACCTAGTGAACACCTTAGAACAAACAACCGTCTATATGCCTCAGTTACAAACTTCTTCGTTTGGTCCACTGTTTTGGAACTGACATGATGCGTGGCACTGTGTACGAAAGTTAAAAAACGTGGCGCTCCGTGCTGAGATGCTGCAAAGACACAAACAAAAAACGGTCACATAAGACACGCACCAGTGACATAAAAGTCTGTCTAAGCATGTTTACATAGAAAAAAAAAATGCGAAAAGTAGCGCATTAAGAATGGAAAACACATTTGTGTGAACGGCACTTAGAAAAAAAAAGGGCACAAGATAGCAATACCTAAAATGAACCAGAACTACCTTAGAGCATCATAGCAACTGCCTAGCAACAACCTACAGATGCTCCAGTACACTTAGAACATGTTATCAAACGCCTAAGCAACCAACCTACAAAGCCAGTAACTTACTAAGAAAATCTTAGACCCGGCCTAGCAACAACCTCCAGATGTCAAGTAATCACTTAGAAAATGTTATCAACCGAATAGAAACCACCTACAAATGCCATTAACACTACTAAGAACATCTAGCAACTGCATAGCAACAACCTACAGATGATCCAGAATCAGTAGAACATGTTCTCAAACGCCTAAGCAACCAACTACAAAGCACGTAAACTATAGCACATCTTAGCAACTGCCTCGCAAACAAAAAAACCCTAACCTACAGATGCTCCAGTAATCACTTAGAACATGTTATCAACCGCCTAGCAACCACCTACAAATTCCCCAGTAACTACTAAGAACATCTTAGCAACTGCCTAGCAACAACCAACAAATGCCCTAGTAACCACTTAGAGGAAACATAGCAACTGACTAGCAACAGTCTAGCAACAACCTACAATTGCCCCAGAAACAACCTAGAACATCTTAGCAACTGCCTAGCAACAACCTACAGATGCTCCAGTAACCACTTAGAACATGTTATCAACCGCCTAGCAACCACCTACAAATTCCCCAGTAACTACTAAGAACATCTTAGCAACTGCCTAGCAACAGCTCAGCAACTACCTGCCAATTCCCCAGTAAGCATTTAAAACATCTTATTAACCGCCTAGCAACCACCTACAAATTCCCCAGTAACTACTAAGAACATCTTAGCAACTGCCTAGCAACAGCTCAGCAACTACCTGCCAATTCCCCAGTAAGCATTTAAAACATCTTATTAACCGCCTAGCAACCACCTACAAATGCCCCAGAAACTACTTAGAACATCTTAGCAGCTGCCTAGCAACAACCAACAAATGCCCTAGTAACCACTTAGAGGAAACATAGCAACTGACTAGCAACAGTCTAGCAACAACCTACAATTGCCCCAGAAACAACCTAGAACATCTTAGCAACTGCCTAGCAACAACCAACAAATGCCCCAGTAACCACTTAAGAGGAAACATAGCAACTGCCTAGCATTAGCCTGGCAACAACCTACAAATGCCCAGTAACCAGTAACTACTCAGAAGACATATAACAGTAAACAACTGCCTACAAATGCCCCAGAAACTACTTAGAACATCTTATAAACCACCTAGCAACAACCTACAAATGCCATGTAACCACTCAGAACATCACAGTAACTGCCTAGCAACAGCCTAGTAACCACTTAAAATGCCCCAACAACCACTTAGAATATCTTATAAACTGCCAAGCAACTTCCTGGCAACTACCTATAAAGGCACCAGTAACTACAGTGGTGTGAAAAAGTTTTGCCCCCTTCCTGTTTTTTTTAAATTTTTTGCATATTTGTCAAACTTAAAAGATTCATATCATCAAACAAATTTTAATATTACACAAAGATAACCTGAGTAAATGCAAAATGCAGTTTTTAAATTATGATTTAATTTATTAAGGGGGAAAAAAATCTGTCTAAACCTGCCTGGCACTATGTGAAAGAGTAATTGCCCCCTAAATCTAATAATTGGTGGTGCCACGCTTGGCAGCAACAACTGCAATCAAGCATTTGCAATAAATGGCAATGAGTCTTTCAGGAATTTTGGCCCACTCTTGTTTGCAGAATTGTTTTAATTCAGCAACATTGGAGGGTTTTCGAGCATGAATGGACTGTTTAAGCATCTCAATCGGATTTAACTCCGGACTTTGATTTAGCCACTCCAAAACCTTAATTTAGTTTTTCTTGAGCCATTCAGAGGTGGACTTGCTGGTGTGTTTGGGATCATTGTCCTGCTGCATAACCAAAGTGCACTTGAGCTTGAGGTCACAAACTGACGGCCGGATATTCTCCTTCAGGATTTTTTGATAGAGTGCAGAATTCATGGTTACGTCAATTATGGCAAGTCGTCCAGGTCATGAAGCTGCAAAGCAGCCCCAGACCACCACACTACCACCACCATATTTTACTGTTGGTATGATGTTCTTTTTATGAAATGCTGTGTGGTTTTACGCCAGATGTAACGGGACACACACCTTCCAAAAAGTTAAACTTTTGTCTCATCAGTCCACAGAATATTTGCCCAAAGGTCTTGGGGATAATCAAGATATTTTTGGCAAATGTAAGACGATCCTTTGTGTTCTTTTTGGTCAGCAATAGCTTTTGCCTTGGAACTCTCCCATGGAATGCCGTTTTCGCCCAGTCTCTTTCTTATTGTTGAATAATAAACACTGACCTTAACTGAGGCAAGTGAGGCCTGCAGTTCTTTAGATGTTGTTCTGGGTTATTTTATGACCTCTTGGATGAGTCATCATTGTGCTCTTGGAGTAATTTTGGTAGACCGGCAACTCCTGGGAAGGTTCACCAATGTTCCAAGTTTTCTCAATTTGTGGAAAATGTCCCTGACCATGGTTCACTGGAGTCCCAAAACCTTAGAAATGGCTTCATAACCCTTTCCAGACTGATACATGTAAACTGTTTTGTTTCTCATCTGTTCTTGAATTTCTTTAGATTCATGGTGCATGCATGATGTGTTACTCTTTAAGCATGCTTCACTTTGTCAGACAGGTTCTATTTAAGTGATTTCTTGATTCAACAGGTCTGGCACTAATCAGGCCTGCGTGTGGCTAGTGAAATTGAACTCAGCTTTCTAAAATAATATGGTTAACTGCAGTTCTTTCATGATTTAACAGGAAGGGACAATACATTTTTCACATAGGGTCAGGCAGGTTTGGACAGCTTTTTTCCCCTAATAAATGAAATTATAATTTAAAAACTGCATTTTGTATTTACTTGCATTATCTTTGCGTAATATTAAAATTGGTTTGATGATCTGAATCTTTTAAGTGTCACAAATATGCAAACAATTTAAAAAACAGGAAGGAGGCAAAAACCTTTTCACGGCACTGTATATACTGTAGAACATCTTAGCAACTACCTAGCAACAGCTTAGCAACCACCTACAAATGTCCCAGTAAACACTTAGGGCATCCTAGCTACATCCTAGCAACAACCTACAAATGCCCCAGTAACCACTTAGAACATCTTAGCAACTGCCTAGCGAC
Organism: Sinocyclocheilus anophthalmus; assembly: GCA_018155175.1. Classification (NCBI taxonomy): domain Eukaryota; kingdom Metazoa; phylum Chordata; class Actinopteri; order Cypriniformes; family Cyprinidae; genus Sinocyclocheilus; species Sinocyclocheilus anophthalmus. Next base: position 259,920 of record JADLZN010011685.1, on the reverse strand, counting down.
AGTCTAGCAACTACCTACAAATGTCATGGTAACCAATTAGAACATCTTAGCTACAGCCTAGCAACAACCTACAAATGCTCCAGTAACCACTTAGAACATCTTATAAACAGCCTAGCAACATCCTAGCAACAACCTACAAATGCCCCAGTAACCAATTTAAACATCTTAGCAACTACCTAGCAGCAGTCTAGCAACTACCTACAAATGTCCCAGTAACCAGTTAGAACATCTTAGGTATAGCCTAGCAATAGCCTAGCAACAACCTACAAATGCTCCAGTAACCATTTAAAACATTGTATAAACCACCTTGCAACATCCTAGCAACTACCTACAAATGCCCCAGTAACCACTTAGAACATCTTAGCAACTGCCTAGCGACATTCTAGCAACTTCCTACAAATACCCCAGTAACCACATAGAAACATCTTAGCAACTGCCTAGCAACAACCTACAAATGCTTCAGTTACCAATTAGAACATCTCAGCTACAGCCTAGCTACAGCCTAGCAACAACCTACAAATGCTCCAGTAACCAATTAGAACATCTTAGCAACTACCTAGCAGCAGTCTAGCAACTACCTACAAATGTCCCAGTAACCAGTTAGAACATCTTAGGTATAGCCTAGCAATAGCCTAGCAACAACCTACAAATACCCCAGTAACCAATTAGAAACATCTTAGCAACTGCATAGTAGCAACAGTCCAGCAACTACCCAAAAATGACCCAGTAACCACTTAGAACATCTTATAAACCACCTAGCAACAGCTTGGAAACTCACCTGCGTCTCTGACTCTTCCAGACGCCCGTCTGCAGGTGACCGTGTTCAGCGGTGAGACTCCGGTCGCAGACGTCACCGTCACGAGCGCCGAGGGCTGTCGACTGGCTCCACAGGATGACAACTGGACCTACAGCTGGCTGAGTGGCTCGGAGCTGGTTCCTCTCCCTCAGGCTGAGAGAGGAGCACTGGAGGGGGGCGTCTTGCTCTGGATGACGCCCGACGGCCTGTACGCCCGGCGCTTCTGTCAGTGCAGGGTCTACTGCGACGGGCCGCACACTAACCTGAGCGTCAAACTCTGTAAACTAGAGCGAGAGCAGACCAGCAAACTAATGGACACACAGCTCTTCTGACAGGTTTAGAATGGAGCACCAAACTATAAACCACATTTGAATAGATTTAGGTTTAAGGGATAGTTCACCCAGAATTTAAAATTCTGTCATTAATTACTCACCCTCGTGTTGTTTGAAACACGTAAGACCTTCGTTCATCTTCGGAACACAAATTAAGATATCACCAGCAACAGACACCTGTATTCACACCAGGAAAGTCCGCTAGTTCACTTGCTTTGGTCTGGACCAAATACAATGTTGATTTTTTTTTGTTTGGTGTGGTTTACTTTCACACTGCCCTATTTGCAAGTGAACCAGAAATTGTAAACAAAACCACACATGTGCTAAAGACATCCATTCATTGGACAGAAATTCTCAAGCGTACCAGAGTTAATTTTGAACCGGACCGAGACCACCTCTTCAGCTGGGTCTCGGTACAGTTGTTTGGCCCGCACCCGAGTCCGATTGCTGTATTCACACCTGCCCAAAAGATCCACACCGGGGGTCCCCTAGCCCTGCACATTTTGTATGTCCCTTATCAGACACACCAATTAATGTCTTGCAGTCTCTACTAACGAGCTGATGAGTTGAATCAGGTGTGTTAGATAAGGGAGACATACAAAATGTGCAGGGTTCCTCCAGGACACATTTGAGAACCACTGGTCTACATAACTACCACCAGTGTTGCCAAGTCCATAGTTTTACAGAATAATTGGGCTATACAACAATTTACACTGTTGCCATGGGTTGTTTTTTAGTCTGCAGGTTAAAGCAATCTCCTGTCCCAACAGCTACCCACCGGAATGCTATTTCCATGGAGGGGTCCCCCGATGGAGCGGGAAATCACAGAAAAAATATGATTGGGCTAGTTTTGAATAGCAGTTAGGCTGATTTTGTTTTGCAGACCTGGCAACCCTGATTACCACTTTGACGCTTCAAAAAGTTAATAAAGAGATCGTTAAACTTTATTCACATGTAAACATTTATCAACGCACACACCCGCTATAGCAAAGGGAAGCACAAGCATGCTTGCTTGACGTGTGGGAACCAATGAGGATTATTCTCGTGTTACGCACCATGTTTGAGCTTCTGTAAGAACCAATGAGGTTCATTCTCCTGTGTTACGCGGCACATTTTAGCTTCCGTAAGAACCAATGAGGTTCATTTTCATCTTGTTACGCACCACGTTTGAGCTTTCGTAAAAACCAATGAGGTTTGTTTTTGTGTGTTACGCAACACGTTTGAGCTTCCGTAAAAACCAATGAGGTTTGTTTTTGTGTTACGCACCACGTTTGAGCTTCCGTAAAAACCAATGAGGTTTGTTTTTGTGTGTTACACAACACGTTTGAGTTTCCGTAACAACCAATGAGGTTCATTCTCCTGTTACGCACCGCGTTTGAGCTTCGTTAAGAACCAATGAGGTTTGTTCTCATGTTACGCACCACGTTTGAGCTTCTGTAAGAACCAATGAGGTTCATTCTCCTGTTACACACCACGTTTGAGCTTCGTTAAGAACCAATGAGGTTTGTTCTCTTGTTACGCACCACGTTTGAGCTTCTTTAAGAACCAATGTGGTTCATTCTCCTGTTACACACCACATTTGAGCTTCCGTAAGAACCAATGAGGTTTATTCTCCTGTGTTACGCACCACGTTTGAGCTTCCGTAAAAACCAATAAGGTTCATTTTCATGTTAAGCCCAAGTTGAGCTTCCGTAAGAACCAATCAGGGGATTATTTTCGTTGGACCACGTTGAAACTCCCCGTTCAGAACCAATGAGGTTCATTCTCCTGTGTTACGCGGCACATTTTAGCTTCCGTAAGAACCAATGAGGTTCATTTTCATCTTGTTACGCACCACGTTTGAGCTTCTTTAAGAACCAATGTGGTTCATTCTCCTGTTACACACCACATTTGAGCTTCCGTAAGAACCAATGAGGTTCATTCTCATGTTACGCAGCACGTTGAGCTTCAGTTAAGAAACAATGAGGTTCATTCCTTGGTGTTACGCACTGCGTTCTGAGCTCCGGTAAGAACCAATGGGTTCATTATTGTGTGTTACGCACCATGTTGAGCTTTCTGTAAGAACCAATGAGGTTCCTTTAATTTTTATGCACCCGTTTGAGCTTCGGAAGCCCAATGAGGTATTCTTGGGGTTACGTGCAACGTTTGAGCTCTGTAAGAACCAATTAAAAAAAATTTTTTTTAATGGGTCATTTTTCATGTACGCACCACGGTTTGAGCTTCCCCGTAAGAACCATGCGTCATTCTTGAGTGTTAGCATGCGTCTGGCTCCCGTAAGACCAAATGAGGTTCATTCTTGGTGTTACGCCACCAGTTTGAGTACTGTAAGAACCATGAGGTGCATTTTCATGTTACGCACCACATTTTGAGTTCCGTAAGAACCAATAGGTTATTCTGTGTACACCGGCACATTTGAGATTAAATAGGCGCCAATGAGGTTTTTTGGGCTTCATTCTCCTGTTGTTATGCACTACGTTTGTGTTTCCGTCACAACCAATGAGGGTCGTCTCTGTTACGCACGGTGAGCTTCGTAAGAACCATGAAATCTGTTTCTCCTGTACGGCACCAGTCTTGGCTTCTGTAAGAAACCAATGAGGTTCATTCTACTGTTACGCAACACGTTTGAGCTTCCGTAAAAACCAATAAGGTTCATTTTCATGTTACGTACCACGTTTGAGCTTCTGTAAAAACCAATGAGGTTAATTTTCATGTTATGCACCAGGTTTGAGCTTCCGTAAGAACCAATGAGGTTTATTCTCCTGTGTTACGCACCACGTTTGAGCTTCCGTAAAAACCAATAAGGTTCATTTTCATGTTACGTACCACGTTTGAGCTTCTGTAAAAACCAATGAGGTTAATTTTCATGTTATGCACCAGGTTTGAGCTTCCGTAAGAACCAATGAGGTTCATTCTTGAGTGCTACGCACTGCGTCTGAGCTTCCGTAAGAACCAATGAGGTTCATTCTTGTGTGTTACGCACCATGTTTGAGCTTCTGTAAGAACTAATGAGGTTTATTCTTGTGTTACACGGCACATTTGAGCTTCCATAAGAGCCAATGAGGTTCATTCTCCTGTTACGCACCATGTTTGAGCTTCTGTAAGAACCAATGAGGCTCATTGTTGTGTGTTACGTGGAACGTTTGAGCCTCCGTAAGAACCAGTGAGGTTCATTATCATGTTATGCAGCACGTTTCAGCTTCTGTAAGAACCGTTTGAGTTTAGTCATTGTGTTATGCAGCACGTTTTCAGACTTCTGTAGAACTACGTGAGGGCTAGTTCATGTAGTGGCACGGTTTGAAGATTCCGTAGACACCTAGTGAGGTCATTCTCGTGTTCACGGCAAGTGTGCCGCTTCTGTAAGAACCAGTGGGGTTTGTTCTCGCACTTCAAGTATGGTTGAGCTTCTGTTTATGTTCGCTGATCAGTGTTTATATGTGAATAAAAGCTTAAATTAAATCTGTTCATCATATAAAGCGATCGAGTCTCTTCAGGAAATTTGGACTAAACCGCTCAATTCATATGGATTCGTTTTATTAATCTCTTTATGAACTTTTTTAAACATCAAAGTGGTAGTCAGGGTTGCCAGGTCTGTGAATTAAAATCAGCACAATTGCTATTCAAAACTATGCCCCCCCCCGTGGTTTTCTGCTCTGTCTGGGGTCCCCTCCACCAAAATAGCATTTCAGGGGCTGGAGGGGGAATCGCTTTAACCTGCAGACTAAAAAACAACCTGCGGCAACAGTGTAAAAGTAGCCCAATTTGGTATAACGTGGACCCTGGACAACAATGGTGGTAGTTGCGTAGGCTGTCAATGGAGGGACAGAAATCTCTCAGGTTTTTATTAAAAATATCTTCATTTGTGTTCCAATGACGAAAGAAAGTCTTATGGGTTTGGAACGACATGATGGTGAGTAAACAATGACAGAATCTTCACTTTTGGGTGAACTAAGTTTTAATGCATTCATTCCTGCAGAGCTCCAGGGTTATTTCCTGCATGCTCATCCTCCTCCGCATTTCCAAGTGCAGCTGTTTTTTGAGTGCTGTGACCCTTCTGCAGACAAGAGACCCCTGATGGTCCAGGTAATGACCTTTGACCTCTCCAAACAACAGTTGCCTCCACATGATTAAACGTGGCTAAACTTCTCTTGTCCTACAGGTGGAGCCGCTGTTTGCCCGTCAGCTGCTGCTCCTCCTCCAGCAAGGCGGCATGAACTACATGAGGAGCACCCATGAACTCTCACCTCTGACCCCTGAGCAGGTTTACCCCGCACACCAAGATTATCCTGTTGTCAGCGGACATCAGACGCACGGCAACTTCGTACAAGAGTGACCCCAAAAGAGTTACAAGACATTAAGACACCAATTTTTAAAATACAGTTGATAATATTAATAACCCCAAATCTATGTATAGGCTGTTTACTGTTGCCAAGCCACGTAGCTACTTAATGCATTAATACAGAGTGTGAAAACCAATCAATCAATCAATCTGAATTTAAAAATTCAGAAAAAAAAAAGAAAAAAATATTTTATAAATATATTTTATAAGGAAATATATATATATTACATATAATAAATTATAAATAAATAATATTTTGATGTCTTGTGATTAATAACTTATATTTTTATACTTTACTTTCTTTGATTGCACTGTTTTTGCATTGAAAACGGTTTTCAACAGCATCTCAGGGACAAAATCTGTTTAAAATGAATGTATATGGTTGGAATAAAATACTATATACTAATAAACTCTTCTTTTATTGCATTTATTTGGTTCACTTTCAAATACAGAAATACACAATAAATATGACATTCACTGGTTACCATACACAACCGGACAGTGTTTGAAATCAGAGACACTTGTAAACTTTTTTTTTTCACTAATGGACCATGAATGTGGTTAGTTAATGCCCACAGATGCTGACTAGTAGTGAAAATGAGTGGACGTTTCCAAAGAGGGGTGCCTTCAACCGCAAGAACGGGCTTTGCACCGTGCATCTATTCACGCTTAAATCACGTAATAATCGTGCTACCTCAAAACAGGAAGTGACATCGGTCAGTTGATTGCTACACCAACCCACAGTGAAGTGGTGAACCTGATTTGCTAGAAAGTGATGTGACTTGGTTAATGAAATCAGGCGTGCGATTACCATAGTGTTCACGAGTAATACTGGCATAATTTCAAGTGCTTCCCTTTCGAACGAACTAGAAAAGGTCCCTAAAATATCACAAAACAGCAAAACAATCACATAGGAATACGACTATATGTCACCTCCAATACATATACATACATCTATATATATATAATATATATAAAGAAAACACTCAAATGAAAAAGACAAAAAAACGAAATAATCAACTGGAGAACAAGGCAAATATAATGCTTTGGTCAACAAAATCAATTTGTGGACATATTGGCATTGTGAAAATACGAATGTGAAAATACACCAACTAAACGCATCAAATCGCCACGATGTAAACAAAAATTACGATTTGAGAGACTGGCCTCAAAGCGACAGATTTGGCCACCCGAATACGTCTTCGGCTTTGAACACTTCCCGAATATCGTACACAGTCCTCGTCATTCACATACACGTATATATGTGTTAATATATTGGTTATATTTCAGCAGGAGAACATATTGCATGCTGGGATAGCTGTGGGCGGCATCGCTGCCACGAAATTCTCTCTCCGTGCTCAGACCAGGAGAAACCAAGTAAAACCATGTCGGCCGGATTCACATGAACAGCCTTGTACAATTCGGGATAAAGCGTCAAGTAGACATCAAGTAATCATGTCGTAAGCGTGGCATGGGTTAGCATGCGCTCATTCGAAGGCCCACACCTCCAGGTTTTGGAGCGTGGCGTGGATACGTTATGCGCTCATTCGAAGGCCCACACCTCCAGGTTTTGGATGGTGAAGTCCTGTTTGGAGGATAGTGGCAGGTTGTTGAAGGTGGAGCATTTGGACGTGGTGCCATGGTAAAGGTCGGCATCCAGCCACAGGCCCAGATGACCCCTGGGAGACGGACAGTTGAGCGATAAACACGCAGCAGCGAAAGATGCATTGCATGGCACAGAGCTGGGTAGATTATTTACAAATTGTAATCCATTATTGATTCCAAATTCAGAGATGCAAACAGGTAAGAGAGGAAAAAGGTGAGAAAACTGCGTGGATCGGGGGCATGCTCCACACGGAATTTCTTTTAAAGATATTTGCTTTACATGCTCATTTGTAGTTATTTTAAGGTATATATTTTAAATATTTACATTACGTTCAAAACTTTTTTTTTACAAAAAAAAAAAAAGTAACATCTAGTTTGCAACATTTGACAAAAATCAAGACGGAATATATTTGGTCAAAATCCCTGTTATAAAAGATGAAGTGTATGCAGGCTATTTAAGACAATATTGGCCTGATTAGACGGCAATGCTGACCGTAAAATGCTAAATGTTTGCCTCTCTTCCATCGTTCCCACACTCAGACCTCAATACATAACAATATTACACTTTGTACACATAGTTTGAAGTAAAGAACAATAATAGGGCTGGGTAAAAATATAGATTTCTCGATATTAATCGATTCTTATTTTTTACATTGTACTTATTTTCTGATGTAAGTACATAGTAGTTAAGGCCACTTATATAAAGTGGAACCCAAAAAAAAACGAATTGAAGTTGAAATATTATTATGTAATTGTAACTTTATTCTTTTAAAAACTTAATTAAGTGTAATTAACAAATCAGTCAATTGTAATCTTCAACATTATAGTAATGTAGTAGCAACTGGCTCTCATGTATATGTTACAGCATTAGTTGAGAGATTTTTTCCCCTTGAGAAAATTTTGCATGTACTGTACCAGATATGTATCCAAAATAATCGATATTAAATCGAATCGAAAGCTTGTGAATGAGAAATGAATCGAGAAATTTGTCAAAACCCAGCCCTAATATATATATATATAAACAAGTGATTGAAAAAACAGTTCTTTATACCTGTGTAATGTTGTGTACTTTTCCGCCCCCTCCAGTGTATCATAATGGTAAATTCATAGGGCCATTATTTGCTCCCCCCCAAAAGCGTGATTTTCACTGAAAGGTGAGGAGTTTGAATCTATGCAAATTACACCAACAACAATGTATCGTAAAGTAATCCAACCATTACACATTTTAGGTACTATAATCAGACTTACGTTTGACCTATCTCGTTTTTCACATTGATTTAAAATAGGATAATCTTGTACCATATTGCTATAAAAATACAAAGAGAAAGAACATCTACTCATTCCGATGACATGCATTACAATAAACGCAGGTTTCCCCACCTGGGGTGGGTAAAGGAACTACAGCGGGGTTGTGAGTGTAATAGAAAGCTAATGAATGAATTAATATCATAAACATATTAAATTAAAATATCATTTTAATAGATACCCTCAAATCAAAATTCAAACACCTCCACAAAACTAAATTTGATTTGTTTCCATGCATGTCATGGCCGTTAACCAATGCACAGAGAACCATGAACCATGCAAATGTTTGATACTTAATTATGACATTATTGTTTTTTTAAACTTCAGCGGGACAGTCACTCAAGCAAGAATTACTCGTTGGGAAATTAATACCTGTGGAACACTTGCAATCGACACAATCGTGCGTGGCTCAATGGAGACAAAAGGCTCACCCCTGTGGTGCTAAATGTACAAATACTTTACTATACTCCTATTCATTATTAATATACATAATTAATATGTACAGGCAAGCAGGTGAGCCTAGAATAAACGCAACACGCACAGTTTCGTTTTAAGCGTTTTTCCATATAGAATAAACTTTTTACAGCTCTTTTAGATCATTGTCTTTGACCATTAAGCTACATTACAGTTTTATCTAAAATGATTTTCTATGGGAGGAATATTTTTAACGTGCAATTTAATGCATTGCGTTTTGGGCTCGTCTGCTTGCCTGTAAAGAGTTGATCCTTTTAATAACACTTAATGCATTTCATAATGCACGTACATATTTGTTGGTCTGTATATACGTCGAGTCAACATCAAGACATACTGTATATCCTACTGAATTGTCTTTATAATCTTAGTCCGTTATTATGCAACTTAGGAAAGTTTGCGCTATGTTGTTCATGGCAATTTGCTTGCCGTGTAGTACATTAAATATAACTAATATCGAATTGTATCTTTTTAATTGCACTTATAGCATCTTTAATACCATTAAGACATATTAAGTGTTTATGTTTTACAGGGAAAACGACTTAACGAGAGACTTTGGGCCATTGCGTTCATATTCTGATGTTCTGTGGCCACGGATTGGGGGTCTTGTCCTTGTTCTTGGCAGGACCCGGATATGTTATAGTACTAAATTAGTCTTAAATGTTTAATCACTACCACTGCAATGTCTCCATTGGCACACGCAGTGAAGATTGCAAGTTCTAATTTTTCTGGTCGTCACCAAAAGGACTACTGTGTAAAATGTGAGAGCTTCAAACAAAAATCGTAACCAATAAATAGAACAAATAAAACACTTAAAACGAATGCAAGCGACCCTCGTCACTGCGAAATAGCACAAGTGATATGAGAGCGCAAGTCTGCCAGCCCAGACCCTTCTCAAAAAGTAACAATCTAATTACAAGAATTTAATTTTTGGAATCTGATTACGTAATCCGGATTACATGTAATCAGTTACTACCCAGCTCACCCCCCCCCCTGTGACATGTTTCTGAACCACTCGCCGCCGATCTGAAGGGAATCCGTGTTTCCTTTCACAAAGTATGAGTTTTCACCCTTCCAGCGGTAAACCTGAAAACATTGAGCGTCATTGACGACACATTGATTTTCTGTGAAGCTGCTTTGGAATGATGTGCATCGTGAAAAACGCTATACAAATAAACGTAAATTAAATTAACTAAAGGCAAACATCAAGACAAACTACAACTGTCACTTTAAAGTATTGAGGTCTCATGCCGTTTGAATACTTAATCTGAACAGAGATTTGAAGTTGCAAACGATTTAAGGTCCTTTCACATTTCGCAAATGCACCACACAATGACGTTCTTGAATCAAAACAATAGATCCCTATGGAGCTATTCATACCGGTCGCGATCAATTGTGGCGCGACAAAGGAGATTGTAGACCAGTGCGTTGATATTTTTTGCTAGGGACCTTTTGATTGATTCAAGATTCAAGCTCTGGTGGGTTGCTGGTTACCACTCCGTAGCTAACATTTTCTAAATGATTGCTAGGGCATTACTTAACGGTTCCTATGGCCCTCTAAGTAATTTATAGATTGTTACTAGGCAGTTGCTAAGATATTCTGGGTAGCTATCTGTCTGTTTCAAAGGTGTTCACATTGATTGCCAGAACGTTGCCAAGCAGTTGCTGATACATTCTGAGTGGTTGTTAAGACTGTGTGGTTGCCAATGTTCTCCAAGTGGTTTCTAAGGTGTTGCTAGGCAGTTGCTAAGGTGTTCTAGGTGGTTGCCTGGCGGTTCCAAAGGTGTTCTGATTGGTTGACAGGACATTGGCAACAGTTGCTGACATATTCTGAGTGGTTGTTAAGACCGTGTGGTTGCCAATGCTCTCTAAGTGGTTTCTAAGGTGTTGCTAGGCAGTTGCTAATGTGTTCTAGGTGGTTGCAAAGGTGTTCTGATTGGTTGATAGGACATTGGCAACAGTTGCTGACATATTCTGAGTGGTTGTTAAGACTGTGTGGTTGCCAATGTTCTCTAAGTGGTTTCTAAGGTGTTGCTAGGCAGTTGCTAATGTGTTCTAGGTGGTTGCAAAGGTGTTCTGATTGGTTGACAGGACATTGGAAACAGTTGCTGACATATTCTGAGTGGTTGTTAAGACTGTGTGGTTGCCAATGTTCTCTAAGTGGTTTCTAAGGTGTTGCTAGGCAGTTGCTAATGTGTTCTAGGTGGTTGCCTGGCGGTTGCAAAGGTGTTCTGATTGGTTGACAGGACATTGGAAACAGTTGCTGACATATTCTGAGTGGTTGTTAAGACTGTGTGATTGCCAATGTTCTCTAAGTGGTTTCTAAGGTGTTGCTAGGCAGTTGCTAAGGTGTTCTAGGTGGTTGCCTGGCGGTTGCAAAGGTGTTCTGATTGGTCGACAGGACATTGGCAACAGTTTCTGACATATTCTGAGTGGATTTTAAGACTGTATGGTTGTCAATGTTCGCTAAGTGGTTTCTAAGCTGTTGCTAGGCAGCGGTGTTCTGATTGGTTGCCGTGAAATTGCCAAGCAGTTGCTAAAATGTTCTGAGTGGTTGACAAGGCGTTGCTATGTGGTCGACAATGTTCTCTAAGTGGTTTCTAAGGTGTTGCGAGGCAGTTGCTAAGGTATTCTGGGTAGTTGCCTGTCAATTACAGCGTATTCTCATTGGTTGCTGGGATGTTGCCAAGTGTTTCTAAGTTTCTAAGTGTCTGCCAAGTGTTTCTATGTGGTTTCTAAGGTGTAAGAAAGCAGTAGGCAGTTGCTAAGGTATTCAGGGTGATTACTTGGCAGTTGCAAAAGTGTTCTGATTGGTTGCCAGGACATTGTTAAGCAGTTGCTAATGGTGTGTTCACACCAGATGCAAATGTAATTATTTGCGCGAGTAGATTACATACAAAGTCAACGCAAAGACGCGAATAGAGGCAAATTCGCACAGGGCAAGTTCAAAAATGTGAGCTTCTTGACACGTCCAGTTGAATCAAACAATAGAAGAGAGCATTATTGTAGCCGTCTGTTATTATAGCTCTCGGGCATAGAAAACGATTAAAATCAGTTGTAGTGGTAGTTGTATTTTATTAGCATGGCTACAGAGATGCTGCTATCAATAATAAAAATAATAGTAATATCAGTGTATATATACAGTAGTAAAATGTAACACACATTAATACAGGATCCTAACATTATTCATCCTCCTCTGGATGGTGATGTGAACCCAGACACGTCGGCGTTTGGCTTTCCTTTTCGTATTTGGGACTTTTTGACAACAGGTACAAAACAGCGATTGTAGCTATCTCCACCATGGTTGATCGCGATATGTTTTTATTCACGCGAATGACATGAAAAACATCCCACGAGTAATCTAGAGCGAGTGACGCAATGCGCATATTCGCTTCACGTCTGGTGTGAACACACCATTAGACGTCTGAGTGGTTGATAAGGCATTATTTTGTGGTTGCTAGGGCGTTTGCAAACAATTTTGTCCCCTAAAGTCTACGTAGGTCAGAAACACACCTTGATCTCTGGGCAGAAGCTGTAGAGGAAGGTCTCTCCTGTCCCATAATAGTGCTCACTCAGTCGGAAAGGGTGAGTGGAAAACGCTCCAAAAATCTGCAGGAGAAAAAGACGAGTTTTTTAACATGGGAACACCAGTTTCATCAGCCGGTCACAGTACCAACAGCGGTCACATTAGTGCATGTACCTGGTTGTCCATGTCTTTGATGACCATCAGCACAGGGCAGTCCAGCTCCATCAGGTTCCTGTACAGGGTTTTCAGGCTGGTTCCGTGTACCACCGTACTGTAGACCAGACGCCACGGATAACCCTGAACACGGGCCGGCAAATGAGTGGACAACTGCAGAAGAAAGCGTCATACATATCACAATGATCACCATTTATTAGGGGTGTAATGGTACACGTTTTCAATCCGGAAATTTTCAGTACGGGTCTTTCGGTTCAGTACGCATGTGTACTGAAAAAATCATTCCATTTTTTTACCAGGAAAATCAAACAATAAACGCCGTTTTGACGCTCTTTGATGCTGCGTGAAAGATCGCTGTATAGAAGTCTCCGTTCTAACATCAGTGCGGAGTGCGAGTGAGCGCGAACATCCCTTCATCTTTACTACTAGTTTTAACGTGAAATAAACATGAATGAACAAACCATGCCTCATGTAATCGCTCAATCAGTGTTTCAACCGTGGAAAGACGTAAATTAAAAAGCTTGTAAACAAAATGTCACGTAGCATTTCATTTACCTCAGGCAAGTCATCAGTGTCTACAGCTCGTCGAGTATTTTGAGAAATATTAGACTAGTTAGTGACGTCTTAATTATTTAATATGTGTAAATAAATCTTTTTTGAAAAAGTTACGACAACCACTGTGTAAATTATTATATTTCAACAACAAATAGAAATTGTATTCGTGTATTATGTGCCATGTACATGTTTGCATACAAATTTTAAATTTGAGTGTTGATTATTATAGTTAAAAATAAATGGTAATTGAATTTAAGTTTGGGCTCTGTTGTTAATTGTAACCCTACAATAATGAAAAGTTGCGTCATTTATATTTAGAGAAGCTGAGGCAGATTTTTATCCCTAACAAAATTGTAATTGTAATTGAATTAATTTAAAGAAAAAGCAATTTGTTCAGTAAACCATTGTTTAATAATAATAAAAAAAGAAGTTTGTTTTCTTCCATCGCTGCTACTGAAACATACCGAACTCGTGAGTGTGTCAAACTGTCATGTTTGTGTACCGTTACATTTATATCATCACATAATATCACAAACAAACCCCAATGGACCTTTAAATAGTTAAAGAGATAGTTCACCCAAAATGAAAATGTGCTGTTAATTTATTCACCATCAGTGATTTTTTTTCCTTTTTGCTTTTATTCAGTATTAGAACAGTAAATAAGGTTTTCAGCGAAAACTGTGGGCATGACGCTGATTATAAAATGTCAATGGACAGCAAATTATAATGGCAAATGGAATACCTTGGGTCTGACGATCGATTGCTGACTTATGAAGCGAAATGATCTCTCCCTGCCCGCAAAGAAACCTGAAATATTACTGTATCCAGAGCCTAGGCAAACAGTTGGAGTGATGCTCCACAGTCAGAATGATCATCTTTTTGACCGATTTTTTTAGTGAAGCCCCAGTTGACAAGTTTACTGAGAACTGCATCAGTGCGTGGCACACTCGAGCAGCGGAGTCTATAGTGTACTTATCAAAATCACTTTCGGAAGCCTGACAGCACTCCGATGCCGTAAATGAGCCGAAATAACGGCATATATGATCCAATGATGAATGAACGGATTCAGTGCTTCAGTTCCTCCAACAGTCACTGAACTGAGGAAACAGTTCGACTCATTATCTATAATAAAACACCCCCCCCCCCCCCCCCACCCCCCCCCCCCCCCCCCCCCTCAAACTTGCCGGCTTTAATAACACAATTGCGAATATGTTACGTCATTGCTTGATTACGTAAACTAACTAGTGAACTGCACCAGTACACTGAAACGAACTGTCCAAAAGAACCAGTTTGCAGAAAAGAATCATATTTCCCCATTTGCCTCTGGATTACAGGTAATAATGTTGTAAGTAATGTTCAGCTTCTTGCACAGACCGATCGTTTCGCTTCATAAGACCTCAATATATAGTCAGGAACCATGGGTATTAATTTCGTGTTCCTTGATATGCTTTTATATTTTTAATTCTCAAAAACTGGTAGCCATTGCCTTGCATTTTATGAATCACCAAGGGCCACGATTTCAGTTAAAAATCTTCTTTACGGTTCTGCTACTTGAATGAGTAAATTAACAAGAAATTTTCATTTTTGTGTGAACTATCCCTTTAAAGTAGCAAAAAATGCAGACCTTCTCAATGTGCGTGTCTTCCAGAAGAGCGCTGGGGTCCATCAGCACAGGAAGAAGATCTAGAGGTTCCTCGTCCTCGAAGCTGAAGCTCTGGCGTCGCTTGGCCTCATTAATCGTGATGATCTGATGACAAAAAAACAAACCAAGCTTTCATATTTATCGTATTCTTTTAGGTGTTTCTCACAAGAGTCGCATGTTCCTCACCTCCCAGCTGCGAGGAACCGGGTCACTGTAGAAGTTGTCGATCATGGTGAGCTCGTCTTTCTCTACGACCACGAAGCCCTGCTCCTGAGCATCTTTCCCATAAGTGTCTGGAGACCACTGGATGAAGAACGAGTAAAGGTGGTCCACTCTTTGGAGAAACGGCAGGAAGGTTTGGTTAGTGTACATTTAAGTGTACATTAAATTGCATATTATATTGTAGGAACTAGGGAAGCTCATTTTAACCCATTAACCATTAACCGACAGTAAGAACTTTGACCGATTAATACAATCAGTTAAACGGTTTAAAAAGCCGTTCAGTAATTTATCAAAATATTTTAAAACAGCTGCTGCATGGTAGGGCTGCAAAGGTCTGAAAAATCCAATCTCACATTTTACTTAAAATTCGAATTATATTCGAATTAAAATGCATAATTTCAGTTAGGGGGGAAAAAAGCTTTTGGCTTCTCTCCTGAGGCCACAAGAGGGCGCATTGAGCAAAATATTACTAATGCACGTTTCTTCAAAGCAATAAAATAACACCACTATCTTCGAAAAAAGTGCATAATGTTTAAATTAATGTTTATAAACCATATATAATTAATTAAGTTGCTTAAACAATTAGAAAAATTAGAAAACAGCACTATGCATGTGTGCATAGTTTAATACAAAGGACCAAAAACCAATCACAAAGAGTACTTTTTATATTTAAAAACATGAGATGCAGTGGGGATGGGAAAAACCGCCATAAAGTCTCGAGACATGTTTTTTAAAAGTTGAACTTACATAAATTTTACATGGCTTTCTAAACATGCGGCTCTCTTGTGCGAGACGCAAGTGCAACAGTGATAGATGTCCCTCTAAAAAATGCGCGAAATATGCATTCCGTGTGAACGGGTTGATTTCAGTTTTGACGTAAACAACAACATCTCCACACTGCACTGATGGTTTTTTCCACAATATTTTGAATGAACAATGTAGCAGCCGCATCTTGTGGGTTCAACTGGATAAGCTATGAAAAACATTAAAATGCAACGACACTTGCATCGTCATTGCATCTTGTGCGCCACTGATAAGGCTACGTGACACACACCTAAAATTCGAATGCAATGTTTTTGCATTCGAATGTGGATTTTTATTTTAAATTCGACAAATATTCAAAATTCGATTTTTTTTGACAGCCCTACTGCATGGTTAAAATACAATCGCATTGTATTATTACATTCAGAAATAATGTAAAATATTGGTAAATAAAATGTTTACAAACATTATAAACACTATAGTTAGGCTAGGCTATTTTAGTTCCCCTCACTCCAAAACAAATCCTTTCAATTTAACAGTATTCAGAAAAGAACGAGAATGAAAAATATAAGAAGCTAGACTACATAAATGACAATTTACACTATGTATTCGCAATGTATTTAAATGCCGAAATGTTATTATGTAAACCTTGTTTTGTACTTCACTCACGTTCCAATAACCACGTAAAACAAATTGTGTTTGAAATAACATCACGGCGGTACGGTGATAACACTTAACAGCACAGATTATTTAAACTGAGCAGCAGTGTGTTTTTTCCATATGTTTGACTGACTATATTTTATTATGATAATGAACAGGCTGCATTGTCAAGGTAACAACGCCGTGAATGTTTCCATTCTTTTATAGTGGAAACAACCACTCCTTATCAATAATGTAAAAGGTTTCCATTGCTTTGTGTACATTAACAATAAAAACAAAATCTTTGTGCTTTTGTAAAATAAAGAAAAATAGGATGCCATTTTTTTGGTTTCCTTTCGCGCAGCACAAACCACAAAAAAAAACCACAAAATGAACGTTTTCTGCTTTCATTTAGTTAATTTTTACCAGTAACAAAGTATCGTGTATAGGCTATTATTCATTCTATCTAGTCTAGCTTATTAGTTTTTCCATGCTCGCCGAAGCGCAGCAATGTGCACCGTGAGTGACCAAATAAATCCTAAGTGTTCTGTGTTTGTGTTTTGTATAAAATTAATCCCTGGAAAACCAAGTTGCGTATTTTTAATGGGCCACTACATCTTATCCTTTATAATTTATTTCAGTTCAGTTCTCATTTAAACTAATTCACATCCAAAATAAAAAAAAATTATGTACATATATATGGTGTATACCGTGTACTATTTCTTATGTATATAAAATACAAAAACTGCATATTATATATAATCTAGTCTATATATATATATATATATATATAGAAAAATAATGTGTGTTTATATTTAAATATATTTATTATATAATCTATAAATGATTAAACTACATATTTTCAAAATATATACTTTATTTGTGTGTGTGTTTATATATACATAATAAATATACACAGTACACATACATATATTATGTAAACAAAATGTGATTTAACACTAATTTTAAATAATCTTGTCGTTTAACGGTAAATAATCGTTTAACAAGCAGTTAGGAGAAAGTAGTAGGAACCCCTTCATACCTCTCTTGAGGCACAGCAAACCAATATTCTGGTTGCCGCCCTCTGCCAACGTACGAGTGGGCGGGGCTAGATGTCCGACCAGCGGCGAAGGACTTCCTCATTGGCTTCCCCACCTTAAAGCAGAGGAACATGGGCGGAGCTTTGCTCTTTTCTTCGTTGGACAGCAGCATATCTGTAAATCAGATCAGATACCAGCTCTGAACATCCGACTGTCTCCTGGCCTCATTAGTTGTGATGATCTAGAAAACAATTTGCTAAAAATATCTGAAAACCATTCTGCACTATTTAGGAGACACCGGTCATTAAGTGCACAAGGGACAGAAGCAGGATGTTGACGCTGCCGCAGGGCCATTACGGGTTCTATAGATCGTCAGTCCCGTTTTGCTCCCTGGGCCCCCTACCCAATGGGAAATTATGCAAGTGTTCGCCCTTTTGTTTTCCAATGTCACAATCAGTTTGTGACGAGGCATGGAGACAACCTATTGTTTTAACATACAAGCTTCGAACACCAGAGAGCTCTGCTACAAACTAGTGCAAATCATTCTATTATCAGTGTGTTATTACCCATACAGCAAAAAAATTCTATTTTTCAGGTCAACTAGGATTTATCATAAATGCATGCTACATATATGCGGGCAAAACAGTGAAGTTCATCAAAATGTGTTTTTGAAACTGAAAATATATTTACTTTCAACCTTCACAAAAAAATATATTTTAAAAATATGTCAGGGGAAAGAAAATACATTTACAATCTTACAGTAGCCACAATTTAGGCTTGATTCATACCTTATTTTTAATCAAATGTAGGTTGCATGTGCATAGATAACAAAAAAGTTTTTCTTCAATGGGAGTTTAGGTGAATGTATTTTTGAAATCTACGAAGGCCCAAAATGCTTTTTAAAAATATTTATATTATTAAAATTATATATTTTTTTAATGTATTGTTAGAAAATATATTGACATAAATACTCTTTGAAAAATTTTAGCAAATGTAATTTTGTGGCCATTTTTGTATATTTTGAAAATATTTCATATATAATAAAAACATATATATTTTGTATGTAGACGTAGCTAAAACTAAACATTACATGTGAAATAATAAATCTGAAATATAATAAAATATAAACATTAAATCTGAAATATAATAAAATATAAACATTAAATCTGAAATATAATAAAATATAAACATTAAATCTGAAATATAATAAAATATAAACATTAAATCTGAAATATAATAAAATATAAACATTAAATCTGAAATATAATAAAATATAAACATTAAATCTGAAATATAATAAAATATAAACATTAAATCTGAAATATAATAAAATATAAACATTAAATCTGAAATATAATAAAATATAAACATTAAATCTGAAATATAATAAAATATAAACATTAAATCTGAAATATAATAAAATATAAACATTAAATCTGAAATATAATAAAATATAAACATTAAATCTGAAATATAATAAAATATAAACATTAAATCTGAAATATAATAAAATATAAACATTAAATCTGAAATATAATAAAATATAAACATTAAATCTGAAATATAATAAAATATAAACATTAAATCTGAAATATAATAAAATATAAACATTAAATCTGAAATATAATAAAATATAAACATTAAATCTGAAATATAATAAAATATAAAACATTAAATCTGAAAGATAATAAAATATAAACATTAATCTGAAATATAATAAAATATAAACATTAAATCTGAAATATAATAAAATATAAACATTAAATCTGAAATATAATAAAATATAAACATTAAATTAAAAATTTTAAACCTGAGAAAAAAAAAAAGGTTTAATGTTGCCTTGGCAACTAACTGAAATAAAATGAGCTTTAATTGAAGTACCAAAATGGCTAAAACTGAAATAAAAATAAAAGCTAAATAAAAAAAACTATTAAACCTTATCAATAAATTTGGGGATGCGTTATAATGGAAACTAACTGATGCAAGTTAGAAATTACTTTAAATGACTACTGAAACTTAAAAACACATTAAAACCATTAAAAAATAATTTAAAAAAATAAGATAAAAGCCACACTTCAAAATTATTAAAATTAAACTACAACTAAAATAAAAATCGTGCTGTCAAATGCTGAATCGCATCTGAAATAGTTTTCTTCTAATACTGTATTATGTGTGTCGTTGTTATATGTAGCGTATATATAAATACACACGTGCATGTATATATTTCAGAATTGTTTTTGTTTATATATTAAATATATGTATATATAAGAATATAAATATATAAACGTATATACATGTCAATATTTTCAAGATATATACTGTATGTGTGTGTATTTATATACACATGATAAATATACACAGTACACACACATATTATGTAAACAAAAACTTATTTCGGATGCGATTAATCACGATTAGTTTGACAGCACTAATAAAAACAAATACAATTAAAAAACAAAAACATTAATAAATACTATAACTGAATGCAAACACTACTAAACTAAAACGGTCACATACTTCAGTTGGGATGTCAGCTATGTAGACTAATGTTAGAAACTGCGAGCTTAAAAACAGTCCTGTGCTGTGATTGGCCGGTCTTTCCTGTCAATCACACAGACTCACCTTCGATTGGTCTCTGCATTCTTTTCAGCAGCCATGACTTCATCTCGGCCTCACTGGCTCGTCTGCGACGCTCCGCTTCAGAAAAAGAGTTTGGTCCCTTATTATCCTCAAGATTTGGTCCGGGCGAGCTACTACATCTCCCAGAGTCCTCTAGGGTCGCCTTTGTTTTTTGGTCGCTTGCGGTCGCCTCGATTGCCGAGACTCCATTTACTAACGTTTCACCCCTTGTTTTGGTTTCTTCGTTCACTTCTGTGGTGGCTTCCTTCCCATCATGCACCAGTGCCGTGGGTTCATCCAGCCTGTTTGGAAAAGACTGTAGCAGCTCTGTGTTGTCATCTGTGGAACGGTTGTGAAGGCCTTCGTCCTCGTCTTCTTCAGCGCGATAAGACGTCACGGATTGGTCTGTTGTCGTCTTTTTTTGCTCCTGTAGTGGCGCCCCCTCTTGGCCGGAGCAGGTGGTGTTAGAGTCGCTCTGCAGCAGCTCCAGTTCGGTGAAACCTTCATCCGACGGTGATTTGTCGGCGATCTGGCACTCTGATATCTCAGAGACGGCCGTTTCGATATCGTCTAACACGATTGGCCGGTTGGGCGCGCCGAGAGCCTCGTAACGACTAAAGGGGTTCAGATCTCGTTCGGAGGGAAGCTCCTCCCACTCGCCAGGCCTGTATAACGGACAGAGATCCTGGGGTTCATCACTACAACGGATAACAGCGGCCATCATCATCATCATGAGCGTGGAGATGGTGAAATTAAAGAGAAAAACAAACAAAACATCCAAAATGAACAAAACAGAAATATGACAAAACTTAAGGGATAAATGTGATTTTTGGAGTCAAAGCTGAACCAAAATGGAATGAATAAAAAACAAAATGTAAAAAAGTGAAAGATGGTGGACTATTTCAGGTGATTTGCATCAGTAATTTTGATTCATCCCTCAGTTTGTGAGAATAAACAAAAATGTATTTGAAAATTGCAGCATGGTGAATAAATGCTTAAAATATGCTACCATCACACTGTTTATAAAATATAAACTTACACATAACATTTAAATTTAGCCATTAAGCCATCAAGTAAATGTGTGTTTAAAGTAAAAATAAATAAATAATTTAAGTATTAATACATAAGGGAAGTAGAAAAATTTTTATTTTTAAAAGTTTAAAATAAACATTTAAAAAATAAGGCATTTGATAAAAATAAAATATGGAACCATAAGGACTAAATAAAGTAAATTACTTTACATAATTAAATAAAATAAGATAACATAAACATAAAATAAGTTAAATCAAAATAACTAAATTAATAACATTTAAATAACTTATATATGATATAAATAAACTATCAAAATTAAATAATGTTATCAAAATTAATTAAGTGACAGTTAACTAAATAAATAAATGCAATAAACTAAGTAAATTAAAAAACAGTAATAATAAAAAAGTAAAATAAATGAGTTAAAAATAAATTAAAAAAGTAAATAAATACATTTAATTTGAACAAACAAAACAAAACAACTGGATTGTTATTGGTCATTCAGCGTATTAAAATATTAAATACTAAATTAATTTTAACCGTGGACCCATAAATATTTACTGAACCAAAACGGAGACGTCATTTTATGTCATAAAAAGCATTTTTGTGATAAACAAAAAACAAAGGATCTGGCTGCTCATAGATTACAAAATAAAAGTCCTACTGGTATATAATCAAATCTTAATGGTGCTAAAACAACATTTTGTTGCCATCCCAAAACAAAACCTAAAGCTTGTTTCTAGTGGTAAACAAGCACATAATCATCGTTTAGATAAAATATTTGTAAAAACCATAAACGACACAGAGGGGGTTTTCTAAGACGACGACAACAAAATGTAAGAGATTTTAAAGACGGAGGAGTCTGTTGCTTACGACGGCAGCGCGTCCTTGAGCTTCATACGGGACACGTCGTCATACAGGGCCACAGACAGCACCTCCTCCATGGGACAGATGAGACCGTACTCCTCACAGCCGTTCTCGATCACCAGCGGGTCGGATTTGTGCGGGTCAAACATGATGTTGTTGGGTGTTATAATCATCACTCCTCCCACAACTCCCTGCAGAGCTCCCCAGACACCTCAGTAAAGCTGATATCGTGCTTATGGAAGTCGCTATAATGAGTACAAATTTGGGCTGGGACAATAAATCGATGCATCGCGAATAGAGTAAATATTCTGCATCGACTTAGATGATCGCGATGTCTCTTGAAGCGCTTCGAGCTTAGTTTTTAACTATTGCTGGGGCAAAACATGATTCACTTGCATCAACATAAGTTTCTGCATGTACTGTGTATATTTATTATGCATATATAAATACACACACATACAGCAAATATTTTGAATATATTTACATGCATATATATATATAATATATAAATGTAACATTTATCTTAAATATATACATGGGTCAAAGACGAAAAAGGGTTTAAGCATAAAAACAATAAGTGAAATACTGCATTAAATTGTTGCTGTTTTTCCCAAAAAATATTTTCTGTTTAATTTAATTGCAATTTTGTTTTTCTGAGCAAAAAATATGATGACCAAAGATGATGTATAAATCTCAATTTCACAAAATTGACCCTTATGACTGGTTTTGTGACTAGGGTCAATTTATGTTCGTCTTTCTTCAGAAAAAAATGAACAAAATCTGAAATTTGAGCCGGGGAAGTTTCTGAAATGTGCTTGATTGAACAGCATCATGCAACGCTCACCATGCCATCAGTGAAGTACTTGCAGCTCATCTTGAGGAATTTGACGGTGACTGGACTCTCGTCTTCAGAGAGCGGCGACGTCTCTCTGCGCACGGGCCGTCTGGACCTGCAGCTCGATTCACTGTCCTGTCAGACGGAGATATATCAGAGATCCATTAGTGCTGTCTGATTCAGAGTCGCTCATTCATTATTCATGATGCTTATCATCACTGCATTAGTCAACAATACAGCAGAACAAATACACAATTCAGCACAAACTCCTCAGAATGAAGTATACTGGAGATTTAAGCACTTTAATAGAGCTGCACCAGTCATTTTTTATATCTTATAGTATATGATTTTTAGTGTCCAGTTATGAGCTCAGAGGCTTTTATGAAATTCCGGGTTCGGAGGAAACTGCAGGAGGTTTGTTATCAGATGAAGAGCTAATAATTCTAAAAGTGTGAAATGAAAACAAATGGTTTTAAAATAAAAACAATGAAAATAAAACGAATATTTTATTTGTGCCTGTCTGGGTCACTGAACCATTAACGACATCAGAAAAACTGTTATTGAGCACTTGATGAGAATTAACTTACACTCAGGTGGACTTCACGAAAGAAATTTTTTTTTTTTTTTTTTTTTTTTTTTTTTTTTTTTTTTTGCTTTTGGCGTACAAAACGGTTTAATCACTGAATGTCTGAGTATCACTGAGATACTATAATAGGTTTTTTTATTTGTTTTTATTTTTCTATTTTAAGTTTTAGTAATTTTATGTTTGTCATTTTTATTTTACTTTAGTTTTATAATCGTTAATTGAAATAAAGCTGAACTAAAATAAAATATAAAATGTATTTAATAAAAAATAATGTCAACTTAAATGAAAATTAAACCCCCCCAAAACCCCCTAAAATTAAAGTTGAAAAAGTACAATGACTAAAATTTAAAATAAATATAATTCAAAAAGCACAAACAAAATTACTAAACACTAAATTAAAAATTAAAACGTTACAAATAAAAAAAAAACCTAAATGAATACATTACAGTGAAAATGCGAAATGCTGCCTTGCCAATCGCCAAATAAAATAAGTTTAGAAAATATAAAATATATATATATATATGTTAACATTCTTTATTAGTTGTAGTGAACTATACTCATCGTTAGGATACTCATATAAAAACATCGTAGGTTCTGTGAGATTTATTCAGGGTGTACACCACAACCGCACCGGGTGCCTCCAAATCTATAGAATGTGTGGTGATTGCAGATTTCTCCAAGCAAATTACTTCTATAACCACCAATGTGGAATCTCCTGGACTCAGAGCGTATCCAAATACATGCATTTTGTCAAAAAGTTATAAAACTTTTGATTCTAAAAGACGTTACTTTTGTAATACGACACTTGACTCCACCACAAGGCGAGGAGGCCGCGTAAAAGATTTGAAGACCATTTCCATGGTAAGCAAGTCGATTAAAAAGGTTTTCACAGACCATGAATTCGGGTTTTAAGCCTTTCAGATGATATATGTGACCTGGAGCACAAAACCAGTCATAAGGGTCAATTTTTCGAAATTGGGATGGTTCATATGGAAATATGGTTAGGATCGGACAATATTTGGCTGAGATACAACTATTGAAAATCTGGATTCTGAGGGTGCAAAAAAATCTAAATATTTAGAAGATCATCTTTAAAGTTGTCCAAATTAATAGTTCTTAGCAATGCATATTACTAATAAAAATTTAAGTTTTGATATATTTACAGTAGGAAGTTTACTAAATATCTTCAAGGAACATGATCTTCCCCAGCGACTTAAGACTGCTTTTTGTGCTCCAGGGTCACATATATAATTATATAATTACTTAAAATATGTGCTGGAGAAAAAGACTAAAATATGTGATTGGGCCCACCTGTGGGCCGGTGGCACTAAAGGGGTTAAGCGATCCTTACAGAGAAAAACAGGCCGTCCCGCGCGTTTACCTTCGCTCACGCTGTGAGATGCTCAGAGACCGATCTGATTGCTCCACCTCAGGGAACGAACGTTTGAGCTGGGAAACTAAAACGTTAGCCTTTAGGTTTAACTGAGTCAACCTCAAAGAGCAGGAGAGGAGCTCACGGTCCAGGTACAACGCTGAGGAGTAGAGACGGATTCAGTGCACCCAGTTATTCGGATGCATGTTGACTTCAGCGCGATGCTGTTCAGAGTGTCCCTTCGCTCCGACCGGACCAGTTAAAAACCCATCAAGATAAGAACCGTTCAGTGATGAGATGAGCAGACGTTATACCGCGAGGGGAACTCACGGGAACGCCGCGGTGTTCCTGGAGGTTTTATTCTCTTTTTGTCTGATGCGTTGATTTACTGATTTCATCTGAAGAAGAGATTCAAACATCATTACATACAAGCTAAATTATGCAATTACGACTTGATTAGAAAAACCTGAATAAAATGTACTACTACATTCATGTGCAGTTAGAGGCTTCTTGAATCATAATGGACTAAGAGGATGTGATACTTGTATTTAATTTATACAGAGTTTACGAGGCCTAACTCTTTGATTTTATGCACAAGGTTAATGTTAGAGAATAACAAGTTAGGTGGTTTTCTTGTCACCGAACAATAAAAGCATGTTCAAACCATTCAAAACACAGTACTGCTCGTTCCTAACCGAATCAGTCGTTCGATTGGAATCAAGTAAATAATGATTCAGTGATTCAGCCTTATCGGGACAAAGACAGTGGCTTGCGCCACCTATGATGGTTTCAGTTTCGTTTTTAAAGTATAAATTGAGTTATTTAAATCATTTAATATTTCTATATTAAAAAATTTATATTTAAAACATGCTATTATGAATGTAAATGCATTCATGCCAACCTCTGAGCCTCGTTAAACAGTCTGTAAATAGTCTGTTGATGCTGATTTCATTTGACTGGAAACTTATTCTTCCTGATTGTATCTTATTATTATAATTGAATTTATTGTTTAATTAAAATTTTTGATAAAAGTTTATAAATATAATTTTTTTATACAAAAGATGACAGTGAGAAAAAATTCAAGCTGCAACTAGCTTAACCATTAGGACCTCGGGAAGGCGCAAAACCTTTTTTTAATCGTTTCCTGAATCGGCAGCGCTACAAGATGGTTACTTTATTTTTCGTTAAATAATCGTTACAACAATGGTTTATAGATATGCAGCCATTGAGTACTACAGCCAAATAGTGTCTATTGATATTTTTTATATTTTTATACCACCATATGCCAGCAGATGTCACCAAAGTCACCAGATTTGTAGGTTTTGGCTGTCTGAACTTACTGATTTTTTATCTTTATTTTTTTTACTTAAGTAAAAGAAATATTAAATATAACAAAAAAAATAAGCATATTTTACATTAAAAATCCTTCTTTAAGATTTTAGACTGTAAATAACTGAAAAAACACACCAAAAAAAAAGATAACGTAAAAATAAGAATATTTACATAAAAAAAATGGTAAATAACTAAAAACACTACAAAACAAAAACACAATTTTTTTTTTACTAAAGTAAAGCAAATTCAATACAAAATAAATAATACACGAATATTGTAAATAAAAATCGTAGACTTTTAGAAGTAAAATAAATTAAAAAAAAACACCCCCAAAAAATGCAATTTTTAAAACTAGAATGTAAAAGAAAGATTAATATAACAAAAATAAGATATTGTAATAAAAAAATCTTACTTTTAAAGGTAAATAATAAAAAACCACATAGAGAACACATTTTATTTGTTTATACAGTAAAAGACATATACAGATAACCCAAACAATAAGAATAGTTACCTAAAAAATATGCGTACTTTTAGAGGTTTAAAAAATTGTTTTTGTATAAAGTAAAAGAATATTAAATATAACAAAAATAACAAACTTTATTAAAAATCTGTTCATGTAGAGGAAATACATTAAAAACTAAATTTTTTTACTAAAGTATAATAAATATTAAATATAACATAAAAATAAGAATATTTTACATAAAAAATCTTTTAGAGGTAAATGAATTAAAAAACTAAAAACATTGTTTTCTTTTTTTCTAAAGTAAAAGAAATATTAAATATAACATAAAAATAAGGATACTCTTTACATAAAAAATCTGTTACTTTTAGAGGTAAATAATTAAAAAAACACAAAAAATTGCAAGGTTTATTTGATAAAAGATCAGTGATATGCCATTTATTCAAAAAAATTAAATGGGATCAATTTGAGACCTTTGTGCCCAAAATTTTCCACGAACACCAGTAAGAGCTGCCTACACGAGGATGCTTGAGGGTTAAGGAGTCAAATATTGCCTCATGGGAAAGTTAATTAACGTCATTGATCAGAAGGTATTCCTAATTATTTTTAAGCAGAAGCACGAGAGCTCCTAAAAAAGTAAACGTCAAGTCCTGACGAATGTAACGTTACCTTTAAAAAACTAATTGCCAAATATTTATGTAAAGTAAAACTATTAAATATAAATCTACAAATCATTCAATGCCTGTACCCCCCAAATAAGAAGTGCTTTATATGGCTTAGCTAATCAGGCAAATTCAGACCATGACTATAATGAAGTAACAAATAAAAACAAAATAAACATATAACGAAAAAAAATTGAAATAAACTTAAAAAAAATTTTATAAATATAAATTGATAAAATAAAAAATTATACAATAAATAAATAAATATTTAACAAATGATTTACAAATTATTTAGTTCAGATAGCTGTTGAGGGCCGACCCAAAAAAAATCGCATTTTCAATTAGTTTAATGTGATGTACTAAAATAACATATAATACTAAAACTATATAAACACATTAAAAAAACTCAAAAAAAGAACGAAAAACACACAAACATACTTCTAAAACTTTAATGAAAAAAAAAAAAAAACGGAAAATATTAATAAAAACCTAATACTATCACATACTAAAATAACACTGGTGTGGTCCGATTTAAAAATAATGACTCTAATGAGGCTGTTCCATTGAATGAATGAATCAAAATGACTCAAATGATTCAACCGAAAATGCCTCAATCACTCACTGAATCAGTCGGAGTGGAAATATGTGACTCAAAACCAACAACTCTTTTAGTGTGATAAACTCTAAAATATACTAAAATACACGTAGTAATTGATGTCAATCAGTGTCTTATGGTAAACTAAAGTGACATATTGAACTGAAGTAATACTACATTGAAAAAAAAATTACAGCAGAAATAAATAGCAATAAAACAAATTAAAATTTGAAAGCTGCTTGGGAACTAACTGGAATAAATTGAAGTTGAAATACTACATGACTAAAAACTAAAAAATAAATAATGACAAATAAAATGACAAACGCACATAAAAAATTACTGAAATTAAATTAAATGAATGAAAACATAAAAATTATATAAAAAATTTAATAAGAATGGACAAAGCATATAACAAAAGTAAGCTGAAATTACGATTAAAATGAAATGAAACATTAAATATATCAAAAAAGTAATAAGTAATGACAAAAGCACATACCCAAATTCCTGAAATTATAGAGTAAAATGACACTGAAACATTCAATTCATATACAAAAAAATAATAAGAATGACAAAAGCAATAACAAAATTAACTGAATAAAGTAAAATGAACTGAAAACATAACAATTATATCAAAATATTAATAAGAATGACCCCCCACAAGCACATACACAACATTCTGAAATTAGCTTAAAATGACCTGAACCCCTTACATTCATCAAACAACATTCTCCGAATGACCAAAGCATATACCAAAATTCCGCAATTCCGATTAACCTGCACTGCAACCCTACACACACTTCTCTCCACATACTTAATAAGACTGCCCCCGACCATGCCCCCCACAATTCCGGCCATCCGTACAATGAGTGAACACATAAAAATCTATCAATAATTTAATACGCATGACCACCAGCCATACACCCCAATTAATGCAATACACTTTACCCTGAACTGACACAGTAAACCTTCTATTACACCCCTTTCTCCAATGCCCACCGACATCACAATGATTAAAATAACATTAGTACATCACCGTGCAAACAGCTAAAAAGGACAAACTGTGCAGAAAATTACTAACTCAAATAAAATGAAAATGAAAGCATGAAAAAAATGTAACCACTAAAAAAAGCTAAAGTACAGAAAATTACTTAAAAATTCATTAAAAGTAAAATGCAAAAAAATAACAATTATTTAATAAAAAATAAGACAGAAAGACAAACAAAATTACTAAAACTAAAATTAATGAAAACTGAACTGAAAACAAACAAAAAACACAAAAGCACATAACAAAAGTACTAATACTAAAAATGTAAATAAAAACTTAAAACAAACATATGACAAAAAATAAAGCACAAACTTACTAAAACATAAAATAAATAAATAAAAATGACAAAACAACAACATTAAAAAAAAAAATCAAAATTAAAAACATTTAACATACCCCATAAAATAACTGAAAACATCAAATAAAAGCTAATTCAGCAGATTAATATTATAATAGCTTATAAAAAGCACTAAAATAGCACTGGTTCCTAACAACACCGACTGTACAGACGACTTTCATTTTAAATGAGACATCAGCTACTGAATAAAGGCTTGCGTATGTCAAACATAAAGAACAATACGAGTGTCATTCAACACTCTCTGAAGCTAAAGAGACCGCGACATACATGACCAAACACACACGCATGACATATTCATCAAAAACACTAAACAATCAGCATCAACTGAAGTCTCCATAACTAGTGTCTTATTTACTATCGAGTGTGTTCTGGATGGTTTCTCACACTCTCGTGTCAATGTTCAGTCAGTGGGACTTTATTTTGCTCGCCTGGTTCAGATCTGTAACTTCCTTAACGAACAGCGTGTGACCTTTGACCTTAGTTTGTGTGGTCAGGTTTAAGCTCTGACCCTCTTCCTGTCCGCTCCCGTCTGCTTGACTCGATAAATAACACACTCACAGCTCTGTTTAAGTCTGTAATCTTCACAAACACGGTCATGTGAAATCTAAATCCTCTCCATTTACTGTCCTAGTCAATATTCCTGGTCATATTGTGAACACTTCAGGAGCTGGATTCATAATCTGCAATAATTTGCTCCATAATTTGCTCGTTGGCCACATGGGCGGGGAAAATATTACTTACCAATATAAGTAATATGTTATTATACAAACCCTAATAATATAGATTAAATAAAATCGGTTTGAAATAAAAATTAATATTTTCATGACTATTTGTCTTGGTTAAATTGATTTTTAATATTTTATTTGACTATTTTCATGGTGAAAACTAGGAATGTGCGAGCATTGCATTTTTTCTGGTAAAAAATAATATATAGGGCCTAAAAATGTAATAATAACATAATAGAACTATATAAATGTTGAATTGAAATAGCTGAAATAAAGCTGAAAATTTTTACTGTAAATCTAAGAAATGTTGCCTTGGCGGCTAACTGAAATAAATAAGTTGAAGTTGAAATACTACAAGAGGAAATAAAATAAATAAATAAATAAAAATGCAAAGAAAACAAATTACTAAAATTAAAATGAAAACGTAATAAAATTTAAAAAACTACTACAAAAACCACTAAAACAAAATAAGAAATATTACTACTGTATCTAAAAATTTAATATTTAGAAAATATAATAAATATAGCGTAATAATACTTGCATTATTAAAAATAGTAAAAAGATTATAAAATCAAAATAAAAAATATTACTATAATAATAATAATTTAGTATTTAATAAAAACAATATAACACCGTATCCTAACTACATGCGACGTGACGCTGCGACACGCGATAAAAGGTATCTTTTTCCATGTTAATCTGAGTTTTTGTCCTAACTAGCCGCGACGGCGACACATGAAATTTCTATTTTAGATACTGTTTCTATTTCCGCGACGCCGTGGCTGGAGCAACAACGCACAAACTATATGACTATATGTAGATAATCCCAAGTGATTGTGCTTTATTCAAAGTTAAACGTGTCATTAAATATCATTTTGCATGACCTTATAGCCATACTGAAAGCAACAACAGATCTTGAAAATAAATTAAAGCAAAATTGTACGTTAAAACTGTGAACTCACTGCAAACCAACGAGTGTATTCCATAACAAAGATAGTATCAGTCACTAGTATGTAATTTAATGACGTTTTTAAAAAGGATTTCTAAAGCAGCAGCGCCATCTGCTGTTCAAAATTAAAAAAGAATCGCGATGCATTCGAAAAAATCGCGGAATCATTTCTTGATTCGCGATGCATTAATTATTTTTCCATCCTAGTTAGGACACATTAGAAATGTAAAATTACAAAACTAATATTTATTTATGAATTTACTATATATTATTATTATTATAAACTAATATTTATTTATTATTAATTTCTTCTATTTAAAATTTTAAACTATGTAGCTTTTATTATGATGGATATTCGTAACACTAGCTTCTCTTTTGTTGAGCTTCTAATTACAAGTACGGGAAGATTTTCGTATGTTGTGTTCCCAAATGCAATTTAATTCAAACTCAGCCTTTGTGATTTAATAATAAAGTCATGTCGTGATTTTGGTTTTATTTTGATTAATTGTGTAGCCCAATAAAAACTACACTTGAATTTAGAAATTGAATTCGAATTTCCCAAAAAATAAAATAAAAAGTAAGTCCTACTTCATATAGATTGTCTAATTGTTCACCTGATCCGTCAGGTTGGCCTCTTTCCGCATTCCTCTCCTGAGATCGACCAATAGGAGTGGGCTCACAGATGACTGGCGTCTTGGATTCCAAATCTGATTGGCTCTGCTTCAGCTGCCGCTTCTTCTTCAGCCTGCGATCCAGAAAACAAAAATACAACATTGTCAGCACCAACTGTGTCAAAACAGCAACAAAGAAACAACAAATCAAATCCTCCCACAGATTCATGACACTTTTCCTCTGCTGAGTGAATCTGTGCCAGATACAGAGAAACTGCAGTGGCCAGAGCCAAGATGGCCGAACAGGGCACAGATTTAACCACAAACTTTCTTTACTGAATTCATTATATTATGAAATATACTTTCAGATATTTCTTTATGATTTTTCAGGCGAAATACGGAATGTCATGTTCTTGAGGTATGGTGAGATTCACCCGTAAACAGATGGACAGAAAAAGAGCGAGAGGGAAACCGGAGAAGAGGATTTTCTAATTGTGTATGTAATTGTAATTGTGTGCGAGGGGAAGCCGATCGATCAAACTGGAGACTCACTCGAAGCTGAAGCCGCAGGAAAGACTGCTGCAGTTATATACACACACACACAATGCACGCACACACACGAACACACACAGGCACACGCACACACACTCACACACACACTCACACACACAGAGACCCTCTCACACACACACTCACACAGAGACACTCTCACACACACACTCACACACACACACACAGACACACTCACACACACACACTCACACACACAGAGACACTGCACACACACCCTCATGCAGGACACACCGCAACACACACAATCACACACACAGAGACACTCTCAACACCACCACCACACGGACACACTCACACACAACAGAGGGACACTTCACCCACACACTCCACACAGACACACACAGTACACACCACACGACACACACTAACTCACACAGACACACTCACACACAAGAGACACTCACACACACAGAGCCACTTCACTAACACATGACACACGACAACACGCACACACACACACTCACACAACACACACACACACTCACTCTCTCACAAACACACACACACAAACACACAGGACACACACAGACACAACTCACACACAGACCACTCTCCACCACACAGCACACACGCAAACAAGCACATGAACACACGCACACACACACATCACACACACATCACACACACACACACCCACACACCACTCACACACACACACACACACTCACACACACAGACAAACACACACACAAACACACACACAACACACACACACACCACACACACACAAAAACACACACACAAAAACACACACTCACAGACACACACATACACACTCTCTCTCTCACACAAACACAGACACACACACTCACACACACACACACACTCACAGACACCACACACACTCACACTCACACACACCAACACACACACACACAGACCCTCTCACACACACACAGACACACACACACTCACACAGACGCACACACACACACACAAACACACAAAAAAACACACACACACAAAAAAACACACAACACACAAACACACACTCTCTCACATACACTCACACAGACACACACACTCACACACAGACACACACACTCACACACACACACACACACACACAAAGACAACTAAAACCCACCACACACACACACAACTCACACACACACACAGACACACTAACACACACACACTCACACACTCACATTCACACACACACACACACACACACCACACACAGCTAACAGACAAATCACACACACACACACACACACTCGCACTTACACAGACACACACAAACACAGACACACACAGACACACACACAAACACAAACACAAACAAAAACACACACACAAACACACACACACACAACACACACACACCACACACACACACACAAACACACACACATCACACACACACACAACACACCACAGACAGACACACACAGAGGACACAAACACATTCCTCCGCCCAGCTCACATCCCGTATCACAAATGACAGGAAACAGCTCATAACAGCATGTGATCCAGAGAGAGACATCAGACTGATGTTGATCTTCTGTTGTAGATGGATCACTCCTACATGATTTAAAAACTACAATCTTAAAGTGCCCCTATTATGGATTTTTGGAAATTACCTTTCATGCAGTGTGTAAAACAGCTCTAAGTGAATGAAAACATCCAGCCAAATCTAAATCTGAAAGTGCACCTTGTATAAAGTTATTGTCTCTCAAAAGTAAGAGTCGACTCTGAATCATTGAAACTAGTAGTTTTTAAAACGAATCCCAAGTCGTTTCATGTTGATGTCAACATGAAACATTAGCATATTGCCCGCCCACTTGTTGGTCTTTTTGAGTTCGTCTGAAATAAAATGCTAATTCATTCGTTGCCACTAGGTGCCGCTTTTGGAGCGGTAAAATAGCGGTTTCCCCGGTAAGGCTGCACACAAAGCAGCACTGCGCTCACAAACGCGGCTTTATCAGGCATTACAGACGAGATGCAATCGGACCAATCACCGCAGCTTAGCGTCACGCAAAGGAGGGGTTTGGAAAAAATGAATCCTTGAGCGAATCATTTGGGAGTCCTTGAGCAAATAAGGTAAAAATAAATGCATATTATAAGACGATGAAAGTGTTTTTTGACCTTGATTGCATGTCAACCTGTTGCTGGAGACTCCCAAAACCAAAATATGAACCTTTCATTACCCATAACAGGGGCACTTTAACACATGCCTCAGTGGAAATCTGAAAAATACTTTTAGATACCTTTTAGTATCTCATAATTATGACTTTTTATGTCATACTTGTTACAAAGTATGGCATAATTGTAATTTTTTGTGATAATAATGAATGACCAAAGCATGATTTTCTTTTGTTTTTATGTAGCAGAAATGGGCTATCCCTTTTAGTTTTTTAGTTAAAATATCTTAATCCTTAATAATCCCAAAATATCTTAATATTTTGACTTTTTGTCACAACTATGACACAGTATCTCATTAATGTTGATATCATAATTGAGTCATGATGTCAGAATTATTGTATAGCAACTCAAAACGTGACTTTTTCCCTTATAATTTCAACACTGTATGTCATAATTATGACTTTTTATATCCACAATTAGAGCTTTTCACATCACAATTTTGATTTATGTCATAATTACGACTTAGTATCTCATAATTCCGACTTTTCTATCACAATTTCCATTTTTTAGGTCATAACTATGGCTTATCTTATAATTATGAGTTTTTATGTGATAATTATGACATCTTATGTCAAACTTATCACATAGTATTGCATAATTACGTTTTTTATGTCATAGTCATGAACTACAAAGCATGATTTTGTTTCTTATGTGGCAGAAATGAGCTATTCCAGCAAAATCTGTGTTAGTTCAAATATCTTATTCCTGAAACAACATTATTAATCCATCTTTCAGATCGCTTCAGCCCTTAATGTCTGCATTCGGCTCTCAATTCCCATCAAGCGCAAGAGTTATTCTGATCCAACATCATCTCACCTGGCGAAGTATCCAGGCCTCTTCTCTGACTTCTCCATCGCGGCAGTGTTGCCTGAGCGTTCCTGTCTTCACAAAGACACAAAAAGGAAGGTGAATATCGGCCCCTAAATATGTGCGCCCTTATCTTTAGCCGCAGGTCAATGGGTCACGTAGAGGGTTGCTGCAATAACCCCAACGACATCAGCATCAGGGACGAGAAACTGTCGATTCAGACCGGATCTAGCCAGGCTGAGCTTGTTTTTTTTTGGGGTGAAGCCACTAGATGACATATCTTTATTGTTAAAACACTCATTATTGTTCAAGATCAACAAAGCCAGTGTTTGATTTGAGAGAAGCAGCACTGATTAGATTGAGCCTAGTGCTGGGCGGTATACCGGTTCATACCGAATACCGGTGTTTATTTTTATGATGATATTAATTTTTTAAATACCGCAATACAATGTATTAAGTATGTCGCTTAAACAACATTCGGAACACGACACTGTTTGAAAGGGGTCCCTTTTCACTGTTGCACTGTGGTGAGGGAACAGCTGCATGTGTTACTAAGCGTGAAAGTTCAGAAACTGAAGCTGTAGAACTAATAGAACGTGATGACACAGAAGAACTCCACAATATCCACAATATCCACCGCCCCCCTGCCATCAGCTCCCGCGTCTCACACACACACCAGCGCCACTTTAGCACTAGATTTAGCAACTTTCAGACCCTTTTAGCGGCTTTCTTCTATAGAATATTCATACTGACAAACCTAGCCACTTCTCTGGAACCAGCTAGCTAGGTATTTGGAGGATTCTCCGTGCCCCGGAACTTTCAAGAACCAGTGAGAAGTGTCACGTCTCTCGGCGTCTGTTCTGTGCAGTGAGCGGCAGAGATATCAATAAATGAGTACAAAACAGCGTTTCCTAGCACCTGTTGCTTACTGATTGTTAGGAATTATAAATGTGAGCGTAGTTCGTCTGTTAATATCACATGCACGTTATTGTTTGTTGTTGTTTTTAGTTTGTTACTCAGACGCAGGCAGTGCGCTGCATGAGACAGAAAAGTAATCTAGCCAAAACAACCACATATAGCCGCTCTTTAGTGTAGATGCATGCTGATTTTATCAGACGATGCCGTGATTATAAATGAGAGTGACTCCTGGTTAACATGTATTAAAAGGGGTCGTGTTTAGTCACTATTTAGTGTGGTATTTTTTGACTATTCACTCATCATGACAGTAAAACAGGGCATTCTAAGTCAATATACTGCAGTATTTCCTCTCAATCAGTAGAAAATATGCTTAACATCCGGTAATGCACAAAAAAAAAATACCGTAATGTACCGTGAAGCCGGTATAACTTTGAAAAATACCGTGATATACATTTTTGGTCATACTGCCCAGCTCTAATCGAGCCCAAGCATTTGATTACTAACTGATATCTCAAATCAGTCTGCTTTGATAGACGCTTTGGTTACATGATGATGGGCAACCTGAATGGATAAATGACAATCACATTTCAGATCAATAAACAGAGAAGGAAAACCCACGTTTATCAGGTCTGACATGTGACACTCACGCGCGTGCATCACGTTACAGCAGATCTGTCATATGCACAACATTGGAAATGCGTACCTGAGATGCATGCATTGCATACGAGGTTTTAAAAAATGTTGGCAACGAAGACAAAAGATGACAACATGCATAACTTTATTTATCGTGATCGACATACAGGCCAAATGATGCATGTTATATATAAACGGTTATATCAATAAATGCGTGCTTCTTTCTATATCAAAGCACAAAGACATTCCTATTGCATGTCGGGCTGAAAACAAATACAATACAGATAATAATGCAATCACATGCACATGTGAAGAGAAACAAAAACCCACCTAAACAAACACTAACGTTACATCCTGGAGGATCCAGCAGCTTCCTTCACCTCCAACAGCATCAGTCGTCGATCAAATCAATAATCTTCTTATTCATGTGGATGACAGTGTGTTATTGTTGATAATATAAACACACACATGCACTCCGAGCTAACAGCTAAAGGTATAAAGTCCCTCTATATCGAGATTCAAAGCGGACTCCGTTTCTTTGTTTCTGGATATTTCGGTAACACCGACGCCGGTTTTTGGGACTTTGACCCGTTTTATCGAGACTCAATCGGACAAAACGCTAGATATATAAAATATAATTATTTATGCATTCACGTCTAAATTTAAATGTCGGTTCTCTCATAGGTCGAAGTCCTCTCGGGCCACGCCCATTTCCCGTGTGATTGACAGGAAAAGCGGAAACGCCCCGCCCCCGCTTTAACTCCACATCCATATTTATTTCGTGTTTTATTGTAACTTTTAAACATCATAGGCATATTTAAAATAGTTTTGTGGATTTTTACAGTTTTTTTTATTTTGTTGCAATTGTTGCTGTATTTTTATTTTACTTTTTATTTTTATTTAATTTTAAGCACAATATAAACAATTATCTTAACATCCAAAAATGTCAAAACATTGTTTTGGCCAATAGATACTGTAATTAATACATTTACAACACTGTACACTGCCAGTCAAAAGTTTTTGAATGGTAAGATTTTTAATTTTTCTCTTCTGCTCAGCAAGCCTGCGTGTATTTCATCCAAAGTACAGCAAAACAGTACAATTTTGAAATACTATAAAACACTATTTAAATTGGAATATATTTATGTATTTATATTCTATTTGAATAATTCTACAATGTAATTTCTTGCTATATACTAGATCATCATCATATTGTTTTCAGTATTCAGTACAATCAGTATTGTTTTTGAAAACAAGCAATTTTTACATAATAATACTAATATTAATACATTATTATTCTTTCTTAATATGCATGTTCCTAGTATATAATTTACTATCCAACATTCATTATAAATATTTTGTATAATAAATTCTGATACGTGCTATAAAATAATTATCTTGTATTATTTGATAAGAAATTATTTTATAAATTTAATAAATAATAATACTAAGACTCATTATTATTGTTTGAGTAATTAAGATGATTAACTATTATAATAATTTACGATCCAAACTTATATTAAATATTTTTTATAATACACATCTGATACGTTCTATAATTATATATGTATTTATTTTTATATAAATTATTATACATTATTTAATAAATAATATAATATAACACATTATTATGCTTTATTAATTAAGGCCTGATTACCTACTTCTAATAATTTACTAGCCAAATTAATTACATAGTTTTAT
Source organism: Sinocyclocheilus anophthalmus (assembly GCA_018155175.1). NCBI lineage: Eukaryota > Metazoa > Chordata > Actinopteri > Cypriniformes > Cyprinidae > Sinocyclocheilus > Sinocyclocheilus anophthalmus. The sequence continues at coordinate 221,687 of JADLZN010011685.1, read as the reverse complement.
AATCGTCTGTACATGCTAGAATTAATTTATTGTATCACTTGTAAAGGCAGAAAGTTCCTCCTAGACCCGTTGCTGTGCCGCTCCGTCATGATCTCTGCTGGCGATGAAGGTTAGACGCTTCATATCCTGCAGGAGGCCACAGGCAGGAGTTAGTGGAGACTGGAGACCCCCGAGAGCAAAGGCCAGACTCACCGCAGTTTATGTCCTTCTCTCCCGGAGCACGTGCTTGCCGCGTCGGGCAACCTAACCCAGCACCCAGACCTCACAATTACACACTCTCATTTTTCAGATTACATCTACTTTTTATTTTATTATTTTATTTTTTATTTATTTTACATGATTTTATTTTATTCTAGGTCTGCCACATAGAAATATCCAAAGACCCCAATACATCTAATTTTGATCAACTATTTTATTTAATGATAGTTTGTTATTTTTTTTATTTGTAATAATGTTTTTTGTTTTATTTCATATGTATGTTATTTTAATCTATGTCTGCAACCTAAAAAATGTTCAAAACCTCATACATTCTACACAATTTTATTTTATTATTTTTAATTATTTTTATATTTTAGTTTTTATTTTACATGATTTTAGTTTAGTTCTAGGTCGGCCACCTAGAATATCCAAACGCCCTCACTCACAAATTTATGAAACTTATTTTATGCAACCTACAAACTTTCTATAAACCAAAAATACCTTAGAAAATCTACAACTATTTTATTTTATTTTTGTATTTTATTTTATGTCTGCAACCTAAAAACATTAAAAAAATACCTCCATAATTCTACAACTTTTATTTTATTTGTCTGCATCTAGAAATATTCAAAAAGATCTCACAACTCAGAATACAATTTTTTTTTTCAATAATGTATTTTTTTTTTTTTTTTTTTTAGTTGTTTACATTTATAACATGGGTTTCACACATACTATTTCACACTCGTTTGCATTTGTTTTTTTTGGAACTCAAAGGGAGATATTTAGCATAATGTTCATGCCTCCATGCTGTCAGGGTCCATAAAAGTGTGTTGTTGCACGTTTGAGAAATGAATCTTTTTAAAACCACTTTGCTTAAGCTCAGTTCAGCCGAATGAATGTCTCAGATGATCTGTTATTGTATTTGATGAGCTTCAGCTCATGTATTCTGGTTGAAAGGCTGAAAAGATCCAGATGAGATCAACATGCACTTTTCTACAGTGACATCGCTGTTTTGATCCAGACTCACCCACGTTAGAGTTGTTGAGTGTTGTTAGTGTTCCAGGTAATTGCTAGTGTTACTAAAGTAATCTGGGTGGTTGCTATGGTATTTTAGTTGCTAGAGCGTTGCTAGGATGTTGTTGAGTGTTGTTATAGTATTCCAGGTAATTGGTAGAGTGCTGCTAAGGTAATCTGGGTGGTTTCCAGGGTGTTGCTAAGTGGTTTCTATGGTGTTATAATTGCTAGAGCATTGCTAGGATGTTGTTGAGTGTTGTTATAGTATTCCAGGTAATTGGTAGAGTGCTGCTAAGGTAATCTGGGTGGTTTCCAGGGTGTTGCTAAGTGGTTTCTATGGTGTTATAATTGCTAGGATGTTGTTGAGTGTTGTTAGTGTTCCAGGTAATGGCTAGAGTGTTGCTAAGGTAAACTGGGTGGTTGCCAGGGTGTTGCTAAGATGTTGCATGGTAATAGTTGCTAATGGTGTTGAGAGTTGTTGGTTCCAGGTAATGGCTAGAGTGTTGCTAAGGTAAACTGGGTGGTTGCTATGGTGTGATAGTTGCTAGGATGTTGTTGAGTGTTGTTACAGTGTTCCAGGTAATGGCTAGAGTGTTGCTAAGGTAAACTGGTTGGTTGCTATGGTGTGATAGTTGCTAGGATGTTGTTGAGTGTTGTACGGTGCCGGTTATGGGCTAAGTGTTGCCTAAGGTAACCTGGGTGTTTGCCAGGGTGTTGCTAAGTGGTGCTATTGTGTATATTTTCAGGATTTGTTTGAGGTGTTGTTTACAGTGTTCCAGGTAATGGCTAGAGTGTTGCTAATGTAAACTGGGTGGTTGCCAGGGTGTTGCTAAGGTGTAATAGTTGCTAGGATGTTGTTGAGTGTTTTTAGTGTTCCAGGTGATGGCTAGAGTGTTGCTAAGGTAAACTGGGTGGTTGCCAGGGTGTTGCTAAGTGGTTACTATGGTGTGATAGTTGCTAGGATGTTGTTAGTGTTCCAGGTGATGCTAGTGTTACTAAGGTAAACTGGGTGGTTGCCAGGGCGTTGCTAAGTAGTTGCTATTATGTTGTTGAGTGTTGTTACAGCGTTCCAGGTGATGGCTAGAGTGCTTCTAAGGTAATCTGGGGGTTGCCATGGTGTTGCTAAGTGGTTGCTATGGTGTTATAGTTCTTAGAGCATTGCTATGATGTTGTTGTGTTGTTACAGTGTTCCAGGTGGTCGCCAGGGTGTTGGTAAGTTCCTAAATGCTAAAATACACATCAACATTCAATGAATCAAATGAAATACATTTTTTATATATTATCTCTAAATGTATTTACAACTCAAACTCCCACATTACATAGCAATGCTAATTAAACCGATCTTTGATATGTACTAAGTTCTCGCTAGCTATTCCACATAAAAGCTGAATATTAAGGGCACTTTACAGTCGTCTGCTGTAGTTCAAACGCTGGATATTTGGTTCTTTACTCTGCAGAGACTGAATATTCAAACTGACCCAATGAAAATGGACCAATTCATGTGTAAAACCAGACTGGAGTCCAGCGTTTCACAGTGTGGAGATGAGACCGGACAGATGATAAACTACATTGATGTTTGCACACTTCTGTTCTGAAGCCACACGACAAACATTCAAACCACACGAGTGAATCTGATGAAAGCAGACAAGAACACGTCTGCTCATTTTACACCCCATAATCAAAAACAAAACTATTTTTGGACGATTCAAAGTTTATGCAAAAGTGACATTTTCATAATTATTTTTTTTTTCACTATACATTTTATATAATTAAAATTTTTTTTTTTATTTTATTCACAAAAATATAATAACAGCACTGAGAAATTGTGTAATGAAAATAATGCAATAAAGCATTATAATGCATTATTTTCTTTATACAATTTCTTAGTGCTGATATCAGATCTGTGTAAGTAAATCAATCTGTCAAATAATCATGATTGTTTGTTGGCATTGGTGAAGTAGTATACTATTTTTTATTTATTTAAATTTTTTTAGTTTTAGGGTAAATATGATCTACACATGTTCTCCATACATATACATTTCTCCCAACAAACGACGTGCCGAATGGTGTTAAATCCAGACTGCACTGCTTGAGAGTCTTGTATAACGGAGAACTTTTAAAGGAACCAACAAACCTCGGTCAAATGACAGCCCTGTGATTATTTGTATACTGGAAGGATAACTTTTTCTGCAAGTGTGCTTGACGTTTAAGATGATTTGATGGAACAGAACAGAAAATCAGCAGAAAAACCTCAGCTTCATAAAAATAACTTTAGAATAATTAACATATGGAGTCTCAAATACTAACATCCATCAAAGACCACAATGAACACAGAAAACCACCGAGTGAAACTCCAAAACAGTCATCAGACCATATATCACCACAAACAAAAGAAAAAATATTTCATATATATATATATATATATAATTTAATTTGTTTTGTATACATGAAATAATAGAAAGTATGTGGTAATGCGTGTATTGTATATATTGTTTATATTTTACGTTTCTATACGCAAACATATTGTAAACTAAAATTAAGGCTGTATGTTGGTTTTATATTTTAATACCAAGTCATTAAATAGTAAAAACTACATGTGTAATTTTATATATTTCATTACTTTATGTATGTAATTACACGAACACGATACATATCTATATTTACTTTCTTAATTTTTAGCTTCTCTCTTGCTATATCTCTATCCTATATTACATACTTTTTTATATATACATATATAAAAAACAATTAATTCATGAAAAAAATTATACCCCACACATATTAGATATTGCTTATACTTTCTCTCTCTTCTCTCTAGAACGCAAATTATGAAAAAAAATAATATAATGTTTTATTTTTTTCTTCTTTTTTAAATATTTCTTAATAATTTCTCATTTGATTTTGGGGTGAACATGACCTGAAGGACTTTTAGTGAAACAGAAAGAACCCTAAAGATCCCAGACTCGTGCTGTGGTTTGGCAGAGAGAGTTCTGGGCTGCGTTTGTGGTCTCAGTGTCCCTGCATGTCTGCGCCCCCTGGTGGCTGCCCGGCCGTGGCGTTCAGATACTGCCAGCTGAGCGCCGCTAACAGCATGGCGGCCGAGACGTAAACGGGAGAGATGTGGTGCGCTCGGGACGACAGCGCGGCTGGAGACAGGCTCTTCTCGTGGATGAGGCTCAGGATGCTCAGCGTCTTCTCTCGGGACGGATCCGTGCCGGACACTTTCTGCAGGATCTGTGAGGAGAGAAGGGATCAGGATGAGCGGAGCAGACGGCTGCGCTAAGGAGGACAGTGGAGCATGTTTTAGGACGCACCTCCTGACTGTACTGCGCGATGATGCTTTGGACTGCACCCATGTTTGTGGCCTGCATCATGAGCGTCACCGCCTGACCCTTCCGGATCTTCACCACACCCTGAAACACCTGAGGATTGTTGTAGCATGCCGCCAGAGTCGCTTCGCCAGCACCTGAAACCGGAGGAGGAACAACACAATGCCAATGAGATCACATGGGTTTCACACATTCACACCATGAACATGTTTCATATGCATTGCACATGAGTTTTGTACACTTTTTGCACTTGTTTTTATTAGAGGTCGACCGATGTATCGGTTTTGCCGATTAATCGGCACCGATAGTTGATTGCTGGAACTATCAGTTATCTGCAAAAATCCATGCTGATAGTTTTTCTGGGTTGCTCCGTTGCTGGAGCTGCTGAAGGGTCTGCTGTCATTATACAGCGCGAGAGCGGCCTCTAGTGGTTGAAATCACTGACAGCACGTGCTACTTGTTTAGACACGTGATACTGCACGCTGAACACAGCGGGAAACTTCAGACGCGGATTTAAATGCAGCCGACAGAAAATCCTGCCACGCCACAGAGCGCCATTCACATAGTTTTCCTTTAAATTACATTATATTAGTCCCGAATCGTTGTAAATGTACATACTGAATTGTGTATTGTGCATTTTCAGCAAAACGTTTGTCTTTCTGTGGCTCTAATAAAGTCTGTGTGCTTCATTTATAGAGCTATAATATAGGTCGCGCTTTCTCTTTCCGTTTGCTCCGTTTTTTAAACACCGAACTTCAAACTCATCCATGCCTCATTGTTCATTCTTGAAGTAAACTTGTGTCTGATTGGTGATTAAATAAACAGTTTTAGACCGCTGCTGAGTGTGTGTGCTACCGGTGAGTTCTCCTAGACTCAGCGCTGCGCTTTTATTTTGATTAGATAATACTCAAGTGTTCAAGAATAGAAGCAGTTAAAGTGTGCGAGTATACATACAATATCCATATGTATATAATTTTAATGCTATGGCCTTTGTGCATATATTTAAAGATGTGCATCGTGCATGACATTTGAAATGAAATGGTAACACTTTAAAATAAGAGTCCATTTGTAGCATTAAGATTAATGAAAGCTGTGTAAGTATTGTTCCTTGTTAGAGTGCGTTAATTTCAACATTTACTATTACTATTATTATTAATAGTAATACTACTACTACTAGTATGGTTCAGTACTGTTTTTGTTAATAAAGCACTATTTTAGTTTTTGTTCAGTATCGATTTTAAAACTATTGGTTAATTAATCGGTATCGGCCAGTGTGGTCCAACCTAGCTATCGGTATCGGCAAAATCCACTATCGGTTGACCTCGGCCTTTGATGAAGCATTGAATAAAGATTTTTTTTTTTGGAGGAATCAAGCCCGGCATATACCGTGTGCGGATCTTAATTTCTGCTTGTACATGAGTTTCACATACAGTATGTGAGCCTGCAGCACAAAAGCAGTGTTAAGTCGCTGGGGGATATTTGTAGCAATAGCCAACAATACATTGTATGGGTCAAAATTATGTTTTCTTGTTATGCCAAAATCATTAGGAATGTAAGTGACAAGACATGGTTCCATGAAGATATTTTACTAAATGTCCTACTGTAAATATATCAAAACTTAATTTTTGATTAGCAATATGCATGGCTAAGAACTTAATTTGAACAACTTTAAAGATGATTTTCTCAATATTTAGATTTTTTTGCACCCTCAGATTCCAGATTTTCAAATAGTTTTGTATCTCGACCAAATATTGGTCCCCTAAGAAAGTCCTAACACCCAACTCAATGGAAAGCTTATTTAAAGCTTATTTATTCAGCTTTCAGAAATTTTAACCCTTATGACTGGTTTTGTGGTCCGTGGGTCACATATTTCACATGTGATTTTAATGCGGTTTTTCTGTATAGGTTTAGATCACTGCATCTCTGAAGGAAAGCGGAAAATTCAATGTCATTTTCATTTCATCTTGTATGTAGTGCCTGATAAAGCAGCGTTTTTTTGAGCTCAGCTCTGCTTTGTGTACAGCCGTTATCGGGAAAACCTCTATTTATCCTGCTCTAAAAGCACCTCCTGCTGGCAGAGAATGAATTTGCATGTTCAATAAGCCCGTCTGATTTATGCGGGAAACATATTTTGCTTGTTATCAGAAATAATGTACTCTAGAGGGACTTTGCTGTTGTTGCTGATTTTTTGCAGAAGCCACAAAAGCACGCATGCGCAGTAACGTTTGTTTATGTTGTTGATAATGTAGAATGATCACTGTATTCATATGCATCTTATTTACATGCAATAACACAATGTACAACATTCAAACGCATGCATCTGTGTTGTTTTAGCATCATTACTATCTTAGTATTAATATTTGGGATTAGTTTTTTATTTTTATATTTTCCTTTTAATTTTAGTTGAAGTTTTAGTAATTTTGTTGTTTATTTTTCTCATGTTTTCTTATTTGTTTAAAAAAATATTTTTATTAACTTTTATTTCAGTTTTAGTCTTTTTAGAACTTCACCTTTAAAAAAAATCTGAAATTCTGCCTTCATAAATTAAATTAAATAAGTTGACATTTTGTTTTTATTTTTATATTTTCAGTTTTTATTTTAAGTTTTAGTAATTTTGTTTTTTAATGCCTATTTAGTTATTATTTTTTATTTCGCTTTTAGTTTTAGTCATTTTAGCACCCAACTTTAACCAACCAAAAAAATTTAAATCGCCTTTGTTAAGTTGAATACAATAAGTTGAACTTTTCTATTCTATTTTGAAGCGATTTTATTATTATTTTCTGTTTTCAATTTAATTTCAGCTCAAGTTTTAGTAATTATGTTATTATCACTTTTTTAAAAGTCTATTTCATTTTTATTAATTTTCATTTCGGATTTACTAATTTTCTGTCTTCAACTTCATTCTGCCTTTCTAAGGAAATATGTTTTTTTTTTTATTCTTTTAAAAAATGTATATTTAATTTCAGTTTCATTTTATTTAAGTTTCAATATTTTGTTTTAATTTGTTTAATTTTTAGTTATTTTACATGTTTTTTTCAGTTTTAGTTTTAGTCATTTTAGTACTTAAATCAAATTCTACTTTCACAACTGAAATAAAAACATTTTGAATTAGTTTTCATTTGTACATTTTCAGTTTTCATTAAAATTTTTGTTAGTTTTAGTAATTTTGCGGTTATATACCCATTTTTATTAGTTTTAGTTTTGTTTTTAAATATCTGTTTTATTTTTATACTTTTATTTCAGTTTTAGTAATTATTAGTGCTGTCCAAAGAGTATCGCATCCAAAACAAAAGTTTTTACATAATATATTTGTGTGTACTGTGTATATTTGTTATGTATATAAATACACACTCATACAATATATATTTAGAAAATATTTCCATGCATATATTTATATGAATATAATTGAAATTATATATAAATATTTTAAACGTATAAACAGAACATATTTTTCTTAAATGTATACATGCATGTGTTTGTATTTATATATACATAATAAATATACACAATACACACATACATATGCAAACAAAAACTTTTATTTTGGATGCGATTAATCGTTTGACAGCACTAATAATTTTAGCACTAAACGAAAATTTTAAATTTCGCCTCACAACTACCTGAAATAAGATTTTTATTTTTTTTTAATTTCATTTCTAATACTGTTTTTCATTTAAATTAATGTAGATCTGTTTAGTAATTTAAGTTTTAGTGCATGTTTGCATAGAAAAACAATGTACAGCAGCAAAGAAAGTATCCATGCATTCATCTGTGTGCAATTTCTATATTCCCTATATTTCTATAATCCGCACCCTTATAGCATTAGCTAACTTCGTAATGCCTGTGTGAGACCTGAACCCACTGAACGCACTCTGGTGTTTGTAAGTGCACATAAACAGATGAAGGTTCAGTGTGAGAAATGAATCAGACCTGAGGAATGGCACAGAAGTTGAAGACGCTCTGGTTGCGGAGGCGAGACAGATATGCGATGACGTCTGGGACGTGATGGAGAGCATCGGTCACCAGCAGGTTGAGGCAGGACAGGGCAGAGCTCAGGTGCTGAGGACGAGCGAAATCCTCCAGACGCGACGCAAACTGACTCCAGGCCTGCGGCACACAAACAGCCATCACTCACACATGCACTGATCACAACCTCACCAGCAAAACAATGCAAAAATGCTACGGTTAAAAACTGTCTAACGGGACATTTTATGTAATTTTACAGTAAAATACTGTTAAATGCACAGATTTTGGAAGAAAAAGCAATGCAAAGAATGCAATGCAAAGAAAAAGCACAGTGGAAAAAAATGCAAACTGACATTCCCATAATTACTTAAAATAAAATAAACATTAACAGAAATAAAATAAAAATGTAAACTTATTTTATTTCAGCTAGCTACCAAGGCAACATTTCTCATTTGTTGTGTAGGTGAATGCTAGCACTAAAACTGAAATCTAGACAATTTTATAAACAAACAAATAAAATGGCAACACACCAACAAAATTTGCTAATGTTTAACTTAAATTGTACATATAAAACAAACTAAAAAATAAAGTGAGACAATTCTTTTTCCTTACTTTGAAATACACATAATTTAAATGAAAAAAAAATAAAAATTTTTTTTTTTAATTTCAGCTAAACAATTTTCATTTTGTTGTTGTGAAATAAGTTTAAGTACTAAAATGACTAAAACTAAATAAACTAAAACGAATACACAAGCTTTATAATACCTACATATATATTATAAAAACTAAAAAAATGTTTAACGAAATTGCTAAAACGTTAACTAAAAAAAAAACAATAAAAACTTATTATTATATTATAATAATAGATATATATATATATATATATGTATGTGTATGTATATATATATATAAGTGGCGTATGTGTGTTTATATATGTTGTATGTATGGGTGTGTTAGTATTTCTGTATGTATGTGTGTGGTGTGTCTGTTATATATATATATACTGGGTACGGAAAGTATTCAGACCCCCTTAATTTTTCACTCTTTGTTATATTGCAGCCAATGTCTAAAATCATTTAAGTACTTTTTTTTTTTTCCTCATTAATGTACACACAGCCCCCCATATTGACAGAAAAACACCGAATTGTTGACATTTTTGCAGATTTCTTAAAAAAAAAACTGAAATATCACATGGCCCTAAGTATTCACACCCTTTGCTCAGTATTTAGTAGAAGCACCCTTTTCACCTAATACAGCCATGAGTCTTTTTGGCAAAAGATGCAACAAGTTTTTCACACCTGGAATTGGGGATCCTCTGCCATTCCTCCTTGCAGATCCTCTCCAGTTCTGTCAGGTTGGAATGTTAAACGTTGGTGGACAGCCATTTTTAGTCTCTCCAGAGATGCTCAATTGGGTTCAGGGCTCTGGCTGGGCCATTCAAGTACAGTCACAGAGTTGTTGTGAAGCCAATCCTTCGTTATTTTAGCTGGGTGCTTAGGGTCATTGTCTTGTTGGAAGGTAAACCTTCTGCCCAGTCTGAGGTCCTGAGCACTCTGGAGAAGGTTTTCGTCCATGATATCCCTGTGCTTGGCCGCATTCATCTTTCCCTCGATTGCAACCAGTCGTCCTGTCGCTGCAGCTGAAAAAAACCCCACAGCATAATGCTGCCACCACCATGATTCACTGTTGGGACTGTATTAGACAGGTGCTGAGCAGTGCCTGGTTTTCTCCACACATACCTCTTAGAATTAAGGCCAAAAATTTCTATCTTGGTCTCATCCGACCAGATAAATCTTATTTCTCACCATCTTGGAGTCCTCCATGCGGGCTTTCATGTGTCTTGCACTGAGGGAGAGGCTTCCGCGGGGCCCCCCCCCCCCCCCCCCCCCCCTCTGCCATAAAGCCCCGACTGTGGAGGGCTGCAGTGATGGTTGACTTTTCTACAACTTTCTCCCATCTCCCGATTGCATCTCTGGAGCTCAGCCACAGTGTTCTTTGGGTTCTTCTTTTCCTCTCTCCCCAAGGCTCTTCTCCCCCGATAGCTCAGTTTGGCCCGGACGGCCAGCTCTAGGAAGGGTTCTGGTCGTCCCAACGTCTTCCATTTAAGGATTATGGAGGCAACTGTGCTCTTAGGAACCTTAAGTGCGGCAGAAATTTTTTTGTAACCGGGGCCAGATCTGTGCCTTGCCACAATTCTGTCTCTGAGCTCTCAGGCAGTTCCTTTGACCTCATGATTCTCATTGCTCTGACATGCACTGTGAGCTGTAAGGTCCTATATAGACAGGTGTGTGGCTTTCCTAATCAAGTCCAATCAGTATAATCAAACACAGCTGGACTCAAATGAAGGTGTAGAACCATCTCAAGGATGATCAGAAGAAATGGACAGCACCTGAGTTAAATATATGAGTGTCACAGCAAAGGGTCTAAATACTTAGGACCATGTGATAAAGACCATGTCTTTTTTAATAAATCTGCAAAAATGTCAAATTCTGTGTTTTTCTGTCATATATGGGGTGCTGTGTGTACATTAATGAGGAATAAAAAATTTACTTAAATGATTTTAGCTAATGGCTGCAATATAATAAAGAGTGAAAAATTTAAGGGGGTCTGAATACTTTCCGTACCCACTGTATATACACCTTGCTACGTGTACTGCGTTAGGCTAACCGAGACTTGTCATTTGCACTTATATATTGTTGCTCTTTTGTTAGTTTTGACTGCTTTTATTGTCCTCATTTGTACGTCGCTTTGGATAAAAGCGTCTGCTAACTTCCTAAAATAAAATAAAAAATAAAATGAAATCCTATTCAAAATATTAACAAAAATAAAAGTATATCAATGATACTACATACCACTGGTACAAAACAGTTTTAACAGTTTTTCTCAGTCGCTTTGGTGCATTTCTCGAATCATCCTTAATATTTGCAAAGAAGTATGTGCATGTCTCAAAACAATTCGTACAAACAGCACCACACGATGGATTACCGCAAAAGCCTGTAACTTACTCAAAATCTTTAGTTCATCTCTCAAAAGTATGTATTTATGTCAATGAACATATCAGTGCCATCAGAATGAATAGTCCTTGTGTCATTGTTCACAAACAAGAGTCAAAATGCTTAGTCATGTGTTCAATATAACAGTGCACTCTGTTAGTTTTACCTGATGTAAACTATGGCAACAGTTGCTGTTGACAGTTACTGTATTGAAATGCAGAAGGCTGCACTTCTTATGTATGCAATATATCCATTTCAAAAGTACAAATTTACACATTAGCTCCCGTATGTGGGGTATTGATTGAAAGAGACTGGATAGGATTCACAGTTACACTTTTACTAGTGTTCTGACAAAAAAACACATTACTGTAACGTCATTGTGATACAGAAAAAAAAAAGAAATATGGGGCAAAGGCGACCAATAAAAAAAAAAAAAAAGAGAATGTCCCTTGTCAGAATTTGTAAATCTTGTTTTTGTCCTCTGTCTATATGTGACCCGGGACACAAACCAGTCTTAAGTGTCCAAGTTTGAGGTCTCACCTCTGCAAGCAGATAATCTCTTTCCATTGATGTATGGTTTGTTAGGATAGGACAATATTTGGTCGAGATACAATTATTTGAAAATCTGGAATCTGAGGGTGCAAAAATCATCTTTAAAGTTGTCCAAATGAAGTTCTTAGCAATGCATATTACTAATCAAACATTAAGTTGATATATACAATAAGGGAAAGATTATTAAATACTTCATGGAACTGATCTTTACTTAATATCCTAATGATTTTTGGCATAAAAGAAAAATCTATAATTTTGACCCATACAATGTATTTTTGGTTGTTGCTACAAATATACCCCAGCGACTTAACACTGGTGGTCACATATATGCTTTCCAATTGAAGGTTCATGAGATGCACCTTTGAGCTATTTCAGAGAACTGGTTTATACATTCCCTTCATTAGTGAAAGTCAAGACTCACCTGCACAATTCATAGCAAATTTACAAAAAGTCTAATAGAAATGTGTGGAAAATGTGACAGTTTATGACAACTAGATCAACCATTTTGCATCGAATGACTTAAACGATGAACTAATGCCTAGATGTTTTGAGGGGCAAGACTATTTAGCACAGAGAACTATATAATACATTTTGAGCAACATGACAGTAGTAACTGATAATGTAGGAAACCACGGTTAAATGCACAATCAATTGCATGAATGTACCAAAGCAATCGCAACTTGTTCAGAAGAATGAGAAACTTCGTTTATGATGTGCACAAGTGACTAGATGATGTGGAGGTTGAACAAGTGGTTTTGAGAATTTAATTTGTGATCTGAGAAATGCACCAAAGCAACTGAGAAAAACTTTAATACATTAATAAATTAACATTATATCAGTTAATGAAATGTACAGTCTTTTTAAAAATGTTTGTGGTAAAGTTTTGGCAACCACAGCTGCTGGGAAGAGAGCGGGGTTAAAGGTTTGTACCTCCTGCGGCCAGAAGGCCCTTCCCTCCTGCTGGTCCTCCAGATAGTCCCTGATGATGTTGGTCTTCTGGAGGAACAGACCCATGGAGTTCGCCAGCTCTGTGTCCCGGCCCACCTCAGTGTCCTCCAGCTGGGACGCCGAGAACAGACGGGACAGACCGATCCCCACCAGACCCGCCACATAATGACAGTACTGTACACAGCCGGACAGATGTTTACAACAATATGCATGACAAACGTCTCATGCAGAATGTCAGACATGCTTTAAAATGCGATGAGAGCGCTTCTGCATCGCTTTGGTGAGTTATAGGTCTGTAAATCTACATGCAGATGGATAAACGTCAAACTAACACGTCAAATACGTGTGTGAAGTTAACCTTGTCCCACTCCTTCATGGAGGAAACCTTCTTCTCCAGGAATTCGGCCATTCCCACACCCATCCGGTGACAAATGTCTGAAATCACGTCGCGATACTCCTGGCCCAAATTCCTGAACTCCACTGAAATCTGAGGAAAACGGAACGAAAGAGTGTATTAAAAAAAAGCATTAAAAAAAAACAAGAAACAAAAAAACAAAATAATAAACAACAGAGAAGATATTAAAAGCAGAAGTGTAATTAAAACTGCAGCATTTTACAAAAGCAGCAAACAACATCATTAAAATTTTTTTGGCTAATCTTGCCCTGTCTTTTTCACCCCAAATTAAACAATAAATAAATACTATGTCTGATAAAAAGGCGGCTTTTTTCTTATTTAAATTTTAAATATTTAAAAGGTCTTATTTAATGCTTTATATTTTAAGATTTTTTAATGTAAATATTAACGTTATACATCTTATATAGTCATATAGTTTAATATAATATCCGAATTAAATTTGTTGATTTATGTTGGTTAAAAAATGCTGTATATAAAAAAATAATATATATTGTATTTTTATATCTTTAATATATTAATATTTTTATATATAAATACTTGTGTTTACATATATATATATATATATATATATATATATAATTAAATGTAACACTATAAAATGTTCATTACATAAGAATCAAAACTGAAAGAATGAAAGTGCTACTCATGAATTTGTAATAATATGTAAATTTAATAATTTTGATTTACCAAAACCGATATATAGTTATGAAAACAATCTCATACCATCATGAAAATGTAAATAGAATTTGAGATAATGCTTTTAATTTTATCAAAATAAGCCAAAAAAAGAGGAGCAAAAAATTATAAATTAGCTCCTTTTATGCAAAATACCCTTCCTACCATTTTGAGTTGAGTTGACTTGTGTTGTGTTGAGTTGTGATATGTTGTGTTGTGATGTGATGTGTTGTGATATGCTGTGATGTGCGTGTTGTGGTGTGTTGTGAGCTGATGTGATGTGTTGTGATGTGCTGTGCTGTGTTGTGTGATGTGTGTGTTGTGATGTGTGTGTTGTGATGTGATGTGCAGTGTTGTTGTTGTGTTGTTGTGATGTGTGTGATGTGTGTGTTGTGATCTGATGTGTTGTGATTTGATGTGATGTGTTGTGCTGTGTGTGTTGTGATGTGATGTGTTGTGATCTGATTTGATGTGTTGTGATGCGTGTGATGTGTGTTGTGTTGTGATGTGCTGTGATGTGTGTGTTGTGATGTGCTGTGTTGTGATTTGATGTGTTGTGATGTGTGTGATGTGTTGTGTTGTGATTTGATGTGATGTGTTGTGCTGTGTGTGTTGTGATGTGATGTGATGTGTGTTGTAATGTGTGTTGTGTTGTGATGTGTTATGTCGTGTGATCTGATGTGTTATGTTGTGTGTGTGTTGTGATGTGATCTGATGTGGTGTGTTGTGATGTGTGTTGTGATTTGATGTGATGTGATATGATGTGATTTGATGTGTTGTGATGTGTTGTGATGTGATCTGATGTGTGTGTTGTGATGTGCGTGTTGTGATGTGTTGTGTGGTGTGATGATTTGATGTGGTGTGTTGTGATGTGAGTGTTGTGATGTGATGTGATATGATTTGATGTGTTGTGATGTGGTGTGTTGTGATATGATTTGATGTTGTGTTGTGATATGATTTGATGTGTTGTGATGTGATGTGGTGTGTTGTGATGTGTTGTGATATGATTTGATGTGTTGTGATGTGATGTGATGTGATCTGATGTGGTGTGTTGTGATGTGTGTTGTGATTTGATGTGATCTGATGTGTGTGATGTGTGTGTTGTGATGTGATGTGTGTGTTGTGATTTGATGTGTTGTGTGGTGTGATCTGATGTGTTATGTTGTGTTTTGATGTGATGTGTTGTGTTTTGATGTGATGTGATGTGTTGTGATGTGTGTGTTGTGATTTGATGTGTTGTGATATGATTTGATGTGTTGTGATGTGATGTGGTGTGTTTTTAGTGTTTGTGATATGTTTGTGTGTGTGTGTTTGTGTCTGTGTGTTTGTGTGTGTGTTTGTGTGTTTTGTGTTTGTGTTGTGATGAGTGTGTTGTGTTTGTGTTGTGATGTGTGTGTTGTGATGTGATGTGTGTGTTGTGATTTGATGTGTTGTGTGGTGTGATCTGATGTGTTATGTTGTGTTTTGATGTGATGTGTTGTGATTTGATGTGGTGTGTTGTGATGTGTGTTGTGATTTGATGTGTTGTGATATGATTTGATGTGTTGTGATATGATTTGATGTGTTGTGATATGATTTGATGTGTTGTGATGTGTTGTGATGTGTTGTGATCTGATGTGGTGTGTTGTGATGTGCTGTTTTGTGATGCGTGTTGTGATTTGATGTGTTGTGATGTGTTGTGATCTGATGTGGTGTGTTGTGAGTGTTGTGATGTGATGTGATTTGATGTGATGTGTTGTGATCTGATGTGGTGTGTTGTGATGTGTGTTGTGATTTGATGTGTTGTGATATGATTTGATGTGATGTGATGTGTTGTGATGTGATGTGTTGTGATGAGTGTGTTGTGTTTGTTGTTTGTGTTGTGATGAGTGTGTTGTGTTTGTGGTGTGCGCGTTTAATGTGTTGTGTGGTGTTATTATTTGATGTGATGTGTGTATTGATGTGGGTGTTTGTTGTGATGTGATGTGAATATGATTTGTTGTGTTGTGTTGTGTTGTGATGTGTTGTGTTGTGTTGAGTTGAGTTGAGTTGAGTTGTGATGTGATGTGATGTGATCTGATTATGTTGTGATCTGATGTGTTGTGATCTGATTTGATGTGTGTGATGTGTTGTGTTGTAATGTGATGTGTTGTGATCTGATGTTATGTGTTGTGTTGTGATCTGATGTGTTGTGATGCGTGTGATGTGTGTTGTGTTGTGATGTGCTGTGATGTGTGTGTTGTGATGTGGTGTGATGTGCGTGTTGTGATGTGCTGTGATGTGTGTGTTGTGATGTGCTGTGATTTGATTTGATGTGTTGTGATGTGTGTGATGTGTTGTGTTGTGATTTGATGTGATGTGTTGTGATCTGATGTGGTGTGTTGTGATGTGATGTTTTGTGATGCGTGTTGTGATTTGATGTGTTGTGATATGATTTGATGTGTTGTGATGTGATGTGTTGTGATGTGATGTGATGTGATGTGATGTGATGTTTTGTGATGTTTTGTGATGTGGTTTGTTGTGATATGATTTGAGGTTGTGATGTGATGTGTTGGTTCTGATGTTGTGTGAGTATGTGTTGGTGTGGTTGATGTTTGATTTGATGTGATGTTTTTGTGATCTGATGTGGTGGGTTGTGATTTTGAGTTTTGTGATGTGATATGATTTTGATGTGTTGTGATTTGATGTGTTGGTGTGGTCTGATCTGATGTGTTATCTTTGTGTTGTGATGAGTGTGTTGTGTTTGTGTTGTGATGTGTGTGTTGTGATGTGATGTGTGTGTTGTGATTTGATGTGTTGTGATATGATTTGATGTGTTGTGATGTGTTGTGATATGATTTGATGTGTTGTGATGTGTTGTGTTGTGATCTGATGTGTTGTGATCTGATTTGATGTTGTGTTGTGATCTGATGTGCTGTGATGTGATTTGATGTGTTGTGTGATGATGTGATCTGATGTGTTGTGTTTTGATGTGATGTGTTGTGATTTGATGTGTTGTGTTGTGATGTGTGTTGTGATTTGATGTGTTGTGATATGATTTGATGTGTTGTGATGTGATGTGATGTGATGTGTTGTGATATGATTTGATGTGTTGTGATGTGATGTGTTGTGTTGTGTGGTGTGATGATTTGATGTGATGTGTTGTGATCTGATGTGGTGTGTTGTGTTGTGAGTGTTGTGATGTGATATGATTTGATGTGTTGTGATGTGTTGTGTTCTGATTTGATGTTGTGTTGTGATCTGATGTGCTGTGATCTGATTTGATGTGTTGTGTTGTGATCTGATGTGTTGTGTTTTGATGTGATGTGTTGTGATTTGATGTGATCTGATGTGGTGTGTTGTGATGTGATGTTTTGTGATGCGTGTTGTGATTTGATGTGTTGTGATTTGATGTGATGTGTTGTGATCTGATGTGGTGTGTTGTGATGTGATTTGTGTTGTGATTTGGTGTGTTGTGATATGATTTGATGTGTTGTGTTGTGATGTGATCTGATGTGTGTGATGTGATGTGTTGTGTGCGTTGTAATGTGTTGTGTGGTGTGATGATTTGATGTGATGTGATGTGTTGTGATCTGATGTGGTGTGTTGTGATCTGATGTGTTGTGATGTGATGTGATGTGATATGATATGATTTGATGTGTTGTGATGTGTTGTGTTCTGATTTGATGTTGTGTTGTGATCTGATGTGCTGTGATCTGATTTGATGTGTTGTGATCTGATGTGTTGTGATGTGATGTGTTGTGTTGTGATGTGATGTGTTGTGATCTGATTTGATGTGTTGTGATGCGTGTGATGTGTGTTGTGTTGTGATGTGCGTGTTGTGATGTGCTGTGATGTGTGTGTTGTGATGTGCTGTGATTTGATTTGATGTGTTGTGATGTGTGTGTTGTGATGTGTGTGTTGTCATGTGTGTGTGTATGTGTGTGTTGTCTGTGTATGTGTGTGTTGTGTTGTGTTTGATGTGATGTGTTGTGTTGTGTTGTGTGTTGTGTTGGACTGACCGTGGGGAAATCCTCCAGCACCTGCCGGTCCTTCTCTCTGCTCTCGCTGAAGCTCCACTCCGGCTGATAGAGGAACGTGTGGAAGTCCTGCAGCAACGGGACCTTCTTCTCCAGCGGGATGCTCATGTCGTCCTCCACTGTGTCCAGAGCTCGCAGAACCAGGTAGAAAATACACACAGCATGTCTGAGTGAGAGATTTAACACCCATTAAGCTCTGCAGTGCATTTCTAAACAACACAGAGTGAACAAACAGCATCTATATTGAGCAGCTGATATAAATAAAACACAGCAGGTCCAGAAACATTCCGCACATGACTGAACGAATGCTTTACATGTTTTACTCTAATATCATCCTAAAAATATGAAGTGTGCCCAATTTTTAGAAAGATAAATGCAACTAGCAGATTTCAGTGGGTACAGAAAGTATTCAGACCCCCTTAAATTTTTCACTCTTTGTTATATTGCAGCCATTTGCTAAAAAATCATTTAAGTTAATTTTTTTTTTTCCCCCCCTCATTAAATGTACACATAGCACCCTCCGTCCCCCATATGGGTGGGAGGGCGCAAGAAAAACACAGAGAATGGTGACCAATTTTTTTTTTTTTTTTTTTTTTTTTGTTGTTTTTGCAGAGATAATTGTAGTACACAGGAAAAACTGAAATAATCACATGGTTCTAAGTATTCAGACCCTTTGCTCAGTATTTAGTAGAAGCACCCTTTTGATCTAATACAGCCATGAGTCTTTTTGGGAAAGATGCAACAAGTTTTTCACACCTGGATTTGGGGATCCTCTGCCATTCCTCCTTGCAGATCCTCTCCAGTTCTGTCAGGTTGGTTGGTAAACGTTGGTGGACAGCCATTTTTAGGTCTCTCCAGAGATGCTCAATTGGGTTTAAGTCAGGGCTCTGGCTGGGCCATTCAAGAACAGTCACAGAGTTGTTGTGAAGCCACTCCTTCGTTATTTTAGCTGTTTGCTTGGGGTCATTGTCTTGTTGGAAAGTAAACCTTCGGCCCAGTCTGAGGTCCTGAGCACTCTGAGAAGGTTTTCGTCCAGGATATCCCTGTATTTGGCCGCATTCATCTTTCCCTCGATTGAAACCATTCGTCCTGTCCCTGCAGCTGAAAACAACCCCCACAGCTGTGCTGCCACCACCATGCTTCACTGTTGGTACTGTATTAGACAGGTGATGAGCAGTGCCTGGTTTTCTCCACACATACCGCTTAGAATTAAGGCCAAAAAGTTCTATCTTGGTCTCATCAGACCAGAGAATCTTATTTCTCACCATCTTGGAGTCCTCCATGCTGGCTTTTTTCATGTGTCTTGCACTAAAGAGAGGCTTCCGTCTTGCCACTCTGTCATAAAGCCCGACTGGTGGAGGGCTGCAGTGATGGTTGACTTTCTACATTTTTCTCCCATCTCCCGACTGCATCTCTGGAGGTCAGCCACAGTGATTTTTGGGTTCTTCTTTTCCTCTCTCACCAATGCTCTTCTCCCCCTATAGCTCAGTTTGGCTGGACGGCCAGATCTAGGAAGGGTTCTGGTTGTCCCAAACGTATTCCATTTAAGGATTATGGAGGCCACTGTGCTCTTAGGAACCTAAGTGCAGCAGAATTTTTTTGTAACCTTGGCCAGATCTGTGCCTTGCCACATTTCTGTCTCTGAGCTCTTCAGGCAGTTCCTTTGACCTCGTGATTCTTATTTGCTCTGACATGCACTGTGAGCTGTAAAGGTCTTATATAGACAGGTGTGTGGCTTTCCTAATCAGTCCAATCAGTATAATCAAACACAGCTGACTCAAATGAAGGTGTAGAACCATCTCTAGGATTATCAGAAGAAATGGACAGCATCTGAGTTAAATATGAGTGTCACAGCAAACTTATACTTAGGACCATGTGATATTTCAGTTTTCTTTTTTAATAAATCTGCAAAAATTTCAACAATTCTGTGTTTTCTGTCAATATGGGGTGCTGTGTGTACATTAATGAGAAAAAAAAATAACTTAAATGATTAGCAAATGGCTGCACTATAACAAAGAGTGAAAAATTTAAGGGGTTCTGAATACTTTCCGTACCCACTGTAAATATCAGTTTTATAAGTTATAGATAATAAATTGTTACAGCCCTTATAGAAATCTTAGAACTAATATATATATAATATATATATATATATATATATATACTAACTTCTATTATATAAACTTAAAAACATATAAATCTGCAATTTTACCAATATTTGTGTCTCTCTGTGTTTTGTATACATTATCCAATAGATAGGTATGCACAAATGCAGATTTTTTTCTATTTCTGTTATAAAATATATTGCATTATGCATTACATATGTCGGTTTCTGAATATATATTTTATATACACACACACACACATACATAGGCCTATGCAAAATTCCAGATAACATACAGAAATTAAATTCCTTCCATATTTCTATATCGTCTATTAAACTACAGAAATTTGGTGTTTTGCACCTTTGTATCGCATATAATCTACGGCATACATATATATGTGTGTGTGTGTGTGTATATACACATAAACATACATACATCCATAATATATAAATGCATCCAAAATGCCAGATTTATAACTTCTATTATAGAAAAATTAGAAACTAAAGAAATCTGCTGTTTTGCACATACACAAACATAAATTGTATAGATTGAAGTATGTAGGCTACTTAGAGAATGTATGTACTTATAACTTAAGAGTACACAAGCTGACAGGTTTGTTTCATGTGCATGATAGATAGACTAGATAATGCAAAAGGCTTTGCAAAACTGCACAGAAGTTCCTCACGTCCATGTGATCTCGAGCAACTTCTTAAGAAGACACATGCTCCTCAAGGTCATTTATATATAACCACAAACCTTGCAAACAAGTACATTGCCCCCCTTAATCGTAGCGGGTGTTTGCTTGGGGGGGGGGGTGGGGGGTGCATATGCTTCTCTGCACAGCGCAGCGCTTCTAAAGCGGTTGTTTACCGGCGGATCTTACCGCAGCTCTCCGTCCAGGGCCTGGATCACCGCCGCGAAGCTCCGGCTGGTCTGGTTCAGATACGCGTAGCAGGTCCGCAGGGTTTCGCTCATGGAGTCCTGGCAGGAGAAGCACACATAGGCGGGGTGTCGGTGAGTTCGGAGCGGGTGAGGAGCACGGGTCACCAGCCGCCTCTCCTGCGCGCTGCGCCGGCCGCCGGAGAGCACCGTGCGCAGCGACAACGAGCGCTTGATCACGGAGAACGACGCGGCGCTCTTACCGCCGACCACAGCCATGAGCGAACGAGCTCCTGCAGCTCCTGCTTCTGTTTACAAGCAGTGCAAAACTTTTAAACTGTATTTAAACTCTCTGTAAAGTCATTCGCCAGAGGGGAAGTGAAACCGAGCTTCAGAGGGGCGCGTTTTTAGCCACGACTGACATAGCCTATCGGTAATCTGATATGTAAACAGAGCGTTTCACCTCATATTGAGTTTTTTTTAATTGGCTGGGGTTTGAGTCTCCTCCCCGCTTTTATCGATAAAACACACGCATGTTTTCAGACCGACCCGACTGCAAAATAACGCAGCAGTTTGCCAAGTAACGTTACGCACTACTAGTCGAGTCAAGTATGGACACACCCACTCAAACTTATTTCTACATTTTAAAATAACAGCAAAGTAATCATCATAACTGTGTATGGGACATATGTGGTGACCGAAACATAAAAATAAAAAATAAAATATATATTTTTATATACATCATTCTGAAAGCTGAATAAATAGCTTTGCATTGATGTATGGTTTGTTAGGATCGAACAATATTTGGCCGAGATACAACTAATTGAAAATCTGGAATCTGAGGGTACAAAAAAAAAAAAAATCGAAATATTGAGAAATCACCTTTAAAGTTGTCCAAAGGTGAAAGTTTAGTTCTTAGAAAAGTTCTTAGCAATTGCTGTACTAATCAAAAATAAGTTTGTGATTAATACCCCCCCCCGCGCCTAGGTAATTTACAAAATATATTCATGGAACATTGTCTTTACTTAATATCCTAATGATTGTTTGGCATAAAAGAAAAATCTATGATTTTGACCCATACAATGCATTTTTGACTATTGCTACAAAATATACCCCCAGCGACCCTTCGTTAACACTGCCTTTTGGGCTGCAGGCTCACTGTATTGAGCTTATAGAATATGCTTCTAGAATATCCCGCTATTGTACGCTTGACACCCGTGTTGTGTTTTTTTTTCTTCAGTTCTCCCTGCAAACAACTTATTGCAAGTAAAAAAAAAATAGCCCTACTCCTACATAAAAAAAAAAAAAAATTTAAAGTAGATGTGTAATGAAATTCATAAATGGAATGTTCTTATATTTATCTACAAATTTAATTTCAAGCATTTAATTCAGTCACGTGTGTGCAAACCTTTGGCTAGTACATAGGCAAATATATTAAAATGAGTACGCACATACTGGATCGTCGTCGAATTGTATTTACAAACTAATATACAAGTAGATATTTAAACCATTGCAAACACTATGCAAATCTCTTATATTATTAATAAAAAAGATTAACCAAGCAACCCAAACAACACTAAAAACAGGCAAATTTTTGACGCAATACAGTTTTAAAATATACAAATGTAGATTTAAAAGCATATATGTGTCATTAAGAATTACAGTTTACAATAACAGTTATAAAATAACACTGTCTATCTATCTATCTATCTATCAAAAAACGTATGTTCTAGAACGTTTTGCGTGTCCATTAATTTTGAGTTGAAAACTTAATTCTGAATGTTCTGTGAATGCCCAGTTTATACATTTTTAAAGGGGTCATATGATGCGATTTCAATTTGTCCTTTCTCTTTGGAGTGTTACAAGCTCTTGGTCATAAAGAAGATAAAGAAGAATATGTAAAAGTTGCAAAGAAGACTCTAAAGTCTAAAATTCCAAAGAGATATTTCTTTATAAAAAGGTTAGAGTCAGCCACGCCCTACCCTAAAACGGATCTTTCTCTTCTAACACCCCCCCCCCACAGTCTCCGCACTATGTGGAAAAGAAAGGGGAAGATTTGGAATAACGCCCGTCTCAAAAATGTTCACTCAAGACAGAAGAACGAAAAGAGTAACTTTTATTCTCGCGTGTATTGTGGGTTGCCGACCGCATGTAGTGACGGGACGCCGTGTGCTTCGTTTGTGGGACAAAGCGAAACTACTTTGTGTTGGTATCCAGAAGAGGAACGATATACTATCCGCTTCGTCATGCTAGAGCTGATCCGTGCTGGTCGCTGAGGAAATACAACAACTTCATGCTGTGGATCGCCGGATCAGCTTTCAACATGGACGAAGCGGAGTCCAGCCCTGGAGGGGCTCCGTTGGGTCCGTCACATTTGGTTTGCCGCTCCTTCGAGAAATATTGCAGGCCCCGCGACGTTCTTGCACCGCCCTCCAGAACGCTTAAGCCGGGGCTTCGCTAGGTCGCTGTGTTTTTCGTTGTGAAAGCTAAACTACTTTTTTGGTCTTCCAAAAGAGGACACAACTAAATCTAGTGGTTATTTTGTATTTACAACACTGTTCCAGAAAATTTTAACCCAAATTTCCAGATGTGTGCAGCACATTTTATGGGAGGACTGTTTAATGATCCTGGGAGAGTAGACTACAATGCCTGCTGTTCTGACTCACAGTCTGTAAGTACTTTTCATTTAAAGAATTTGCCACTGATGATTCAAACGCGAGAGTTGGGGAAGTTTTGGGCAAGTTTAGAGTACAAGCACTTGTTGTTGTTTATTTCGACGATCACAAATGAGACACGGTTTTATGTTATGGTTTCACGGCCGGTGAGGCCTTTGCCAACGCAATAATGCCGTGTAAAAAAAATAAAAAGGGCCCAGTATAGGTCATTATAATCAGTTATATAGGTCCTTGACGCTGAAGTGCAGGAACACTGCGGGCACTTGTGTTAGGCACAATGTAGCAACGGCCAGTTGTCGTTGGAGGAGTCTTAGGCCTCCTTTCGTTTCTTTCAGCGCTTTACGTATTACGTCAACTTTCCCTGTCCATTATTGTGAAAACCGCGGGGAGACCCACACAAAAAACACAGCTCCCGACCACCGCGTCCTCCATCCTCCTAGTTGTGATGTTGTTCTTCTTTTGGTCTGTTGTGACCGGCGCACAAAGGACGTTGCTGTCGAACGAGTTCCGGTTTTAGTACACACTGTCGGTGCGAACAAAAATGAAACCCTTTTAAATGGTACTGGGGAACATAGTAGTTCGCGCAAAATCGTACCAGTCTCTCTTAGTGACTTACATTAGTTTTTTTCTGGAACCCTTCTAAAGCGGTGCAAAAGGCCCTATGTCACACTGGATGCAACAAATGCCTGGTTTTTATAATGGGTTTTCAGTTTTTGTCTCGTAGCTCCGGCACCGGCAGGGGGCATACAACCTGCACCTCATCACAGTATGGTAGGCGCATAACATTTCCGTCACACGCTTGAAATATTCGGCCAATCACAACACACTGGAAAGCTGACCAATCAGAGCACACCTCGCTTTTCAGACCAATGAGCTTTGTAAAAATCTACACATTTCAGAAAAGCGAGGCATAGAGGAGAAACAATAATATACAGTATGTGGGAAATAATGTGTTTGTGTGTTTTTGTAACTTAACCGCAAATATAATAAAAACATTCAACGACACCAAATACACCAAATAAAAAAAATAATGTTCTTTTTAGCAACATAATATGACCCCTTTTATTAAAAATGTTTTCCTTGGGGTTTGCGGGAAACATTAAGTAAAAAAATTCAATTTGTTCATTGCCAAAAAGCGTTACGTTTTCTTTTTTTTAATCTCCTCAGAACATTCTCAAACAAGTTGCAAATCGTTCATTGAACGATGTATAAATAAGGTTTTTGTGTAACGTTTTGAGAAGATTAATAAAGACCAGATAACTGAGCGAACGTTCTATTAATGTTACCGGAAGAACTTTGTTCATAACTTTGAGAGAACCTTGTCAGACCGTTAGTCAAAGTTCTGAAGGTACTTCCCTCTTCTCAGAATGGATATCTATATACGGATACTATATATCTGTCTGTCTATCGCTCTCTCTCTTCTGTCGTCTGCTCTGTCTGTATGTCTGTCTCTCTATCTGTCGTCTGTCTGTCTGTCTCTTATCTGTCTGTCTGTCTGTCTATCTAAATATCTATCTGTCTATCTGTCTGTCTATCTCTCTATCTCTCTGTCTGTCTGTCTGTATGTCTCTCTGTCTGTCTCTCTGTCTGTCTGTCTGTCGGTCTGTCTCTCTAATTGGTCGTCTGGTATATCGGTCTATCTATATATCTATCCTATCTGATCTGCTGTCTGTCGTCTCTCCTCTCTCTCTATCTATGGGTGTCTGTCTGCCTATATTCTATTGTATGTATGTCTGTCTGGTCTCTTCTATGGTCTCTGTCGATCATATCTATATCATCTATAGGTCTGTCTGTCTGTTTCTGTCTCTCTCTCTATCTTGGTCTGTCTGTCTGCCTAATTAGCTATTATCTATCATCTTCTATCGTTCTGTCTGTCTGTCGTATGTCTGTCTGTTCTATATTGTTGCTGTCTGTTCTGTCTGTCTGTATCTCTATATCTATCTGTCTGTCTGTCTGTCTGTCTGTCGCTTCATTAGTTGTCTGCTGTCTGTCAATGTCTGTCGTCTGTTGTCTGTCTGTCTGTCTGTCTGTCTCTATCTATCTATCTGTCTGTCTGTCTGTCTGTCTCTCTATCTATCTATCTATCTATCCATCATCTATCATCTATCTATCTATCTATCTATATATCGATCTATTAGCTATCTGTCTGTCTGTATCTATATCTATCTGTCTGTGTCTGTATCTATCTGTCTATCTATATCTGTCTGTATATCTATCTGTGTGTAAGTTGTTGTTTAGCGGGTGTGTCGGTGGATGTGGATATTAGTGTTCAAAAACATGCGCAGAGCATCATCACCCGTCTGACCCTCCAGTCGTCAAAGCTCATTATATAAGACGAATCCTCGGGTCTCCTGTCTGTTAAAACTAACCTTCCCCTCCAAACCAGGATTAAATCAAATCCATTTGATGCTGACACCGTTTATGCACTGCTTGCTGGAAAAGCATAAATAATGTGACATCTTTAGAACTGCAGCTGATGCAATTGTATTTAATCTCTGCTTAATCTTCTTAAAATAAGTGTTTTAGTGTCTGACATGCATAATGACAGATAAATGCAAAACATGTATTGTGCATGCACAGGGAACGCTCAAAATGCATTTACTTACATAATCCAATTTAGGCATAACAGAACGACAGCCTCCTATTTTGTATTTAAAGAGGTTGATTATTTCTTCCGGGTGTCCTAGAGACTTGAGGATGTCCATTTTCGCCCGTGTATTTATGAGGACGCTTTCTTAACAGGTGAGCTGAAATTCACGCGCTGCTATTTCCATTCAAACTCTACAGAGATCCAGGACAGCATCAGCTGACCTGCGCAGCGACAATCTCTCACTCACACGATCGACTGACTCCTCTGATTGGCTGAGGCGTCATGGGCTTAGAGCGCATCGACCAATGAGAAGCGAGATTGGATGGGGAGGACGCGGACTGGTTGTGATGGCCAGCCCCAAGTAATAGCCGTAGGATGTGGACGCAGAGCTCATGCGAGGCGCTGATTGGTCGGGCTGGTGATGATTCACCTCAGCTGCGAATTAGAGCTGAAGCATTAAAACAGTTAACTGTATTACTTATAAGACTAATATGGTTTTATATAATATAAAACCACTGTAATTGAACATTATTTTTGTGCATTGCATATGTGACAGCAGTGTTAAGTCGCTGGGGGATATTTGTAGCAATAGCCAACAATACATTGTATGGGTCAAAATTATACATTTCTATTTTATGCCAAAAATGTTCCATGAAGATATTTTGTACATTTCCTACCATAAATATATCAAAACTTAATGTTTGATTAGTAATATGCATTGCTAAGAACTTCATCTGAACTTCTTTAAAGATGATTTTCTCAATATTTAGATTTTTTTGCACCCTCAGATTCCAGATTTTCAGATAGTTGCATCTCAGCCAAATATTGTCCTCTCCTACATATATAAATGGAGAGCTTATTTATTCAGCTATTTCAAAAAATTGTGGTCCAGGGTCACATATTGCGAATTGCATGTGTTCTTATTACATTTCAATAGCCTGCAATAAAAATGCAATGGGATTCAAGAACACATTGTTAGCCTATATACAATAATAATTACTTTACATGTGCTCTAACATATATTTCTGAAACCGCTTTTCTCCTATGTTTATTAAGGCCCGTTCACACCAATAACTAACGATTATCGTTCATGATAATTATAACGATAACGATATAATCGTACTAAATTGAAAAGAATAGTACACTACAGCTATAACGATAACAACATAGAAGAACAATATAGTTGGAATCACTTTCATGGTGATTTTCCCCCAAACGATTAATGCTAAAATATCGACAGCCAATCAGAATCCATCCTGAAAGCGGTCCAATATTTAAAGCGACAGACGACAAAACTGCAGGGCGTCATTGTTCGCTAGTAGTTATCGTTATAGTTATAGCTCCTAGTGTGAAGGGGGGGCCTGCATCCCCTAGTCTTTGACAAATAAAAATGATTAGGGCAGTTGTTTTTAATTGTTAAAAGTTGGATCTGAAATTACAAACAGTTTAATCTAATTGTCACATAGATGTTGTGTGGCACAACGACAGTTAAACATGGAGTGAGTTGTTTCGTATTTAATATAATAGAATGCTGCTACAAGAAAAGAATTACATGTGGACTTTCTATTTTCTTTACAGTCTGAGAAATCAGATGCACACGTTCAGATTGACTTTACAAGGCAAACTGTAACCCTGATTTCTATTAGAAATAAATATAAGAGTGTATTTAAAAATTAGATACATTTAAAGGAGCTCAGCTGCAGTAAAGGGGATTTTCTTAGATTTGTAAAGGAAGTAAAATTTGTGGTGAGGGTTATTTTTTTTAAAGTTTCAAGGAAGTGGCTTATCTTGACAGGAAGTTGGTGAACTAATGCTGGTGGGTCTGGCGGCTAACGCAAAGATTTCAGGTCGACTCAATGGTCTTGACATTAGATGCCATCAAAAATAAAAACCTAAATTGCAACAAATCTGAATTTTGTTTGCAAACAAAGGACAGGTCTAATGTGAGCAGGAATAACATGTTGCAAGTTCTATTGCTCGTTTAGACAGGAGAACTAATGTAATCAGGACAATAAAAAATAAATCAATGTTTACGGCAGATCTTTATAGTGGAAGGAAAAAAAAAAAAAAACAAAAGGAAAAAAAAAAAAAACAAAAAGGAGAGGAGAAATTACCATTAAAATAGAGCAGGAGTGCTATGACGGAGAGGGAGGGGGGGGAAAGAAAAAAAAAAAAAGGAAAGGGGAGGAGAAAAAAAAAACAAAGTTTGCAACAAAATGCAGCAATTACTACATTTTCTTGAGAAAAGTGTTGTGCCAATATGGCTTTTTTTTTTTTTAAAGCAAACAGTTCACCCCAAAATAAAAATGTGTTGTGAATGTGTTCATCCTCAGATCAATAGGATGAGTTTGTTTCTTCATCAGGTTTGTAAAAATGTAGCATTGCATCAGTGTCTCAGCAAAAGGATATCTTCTGCAGTGAATGGGTGCCGTCAGAACTAGAGTCCAAACAGCTGATAAAAACATCACATAATCCACATGACTCCAGTCCATCAAATAACATCATGTGAAGCAAAAAGCTGGAGGAAGGTTAGGAAGAGTATTGAGTTATTATGGATTATGGATTCATGAGTTAAAAACGTCTTAATGCTGGATTAGTTTCAGCTTTTGTCTTCTCCAGATGTTAACTGATGGACTGGAGACGTGTGGATTACTTGGGCATTATTGTGATGTTTTTATCAGCTGTTTGGACTCTCATTCCGACAGCACCCATTTCCATCCATTGCTGAGACACTGATGCAATGCTGCATTTCTCAGACTTGATTGAAGCAAAGAAACAAGCTCATTCACATCTCGGATGGAGCACATTTTCATTTTTGGGTGAACTATTGCTCTAACACGTTGTTCTTATGATTGCCAACACTGAATGCCACCTCAAATGGTTTTTTTTAAAAATGATGAATGAAACCCAATGTGTTCTTAAGCAACATGAGATAGATGAGTAAAGCACATGCTATGAGTCCATCAAGCCGTGATCTGGAGTGTTCAGGTTATATAACGTTCTCGTGATCTTCTGGGACTGAAGGATCTTGGTTCCTGCGATTCACAGCACGTTTATAATCAGGTCCAGGGTTTTCTACTGATCTGTTGATGTGAAGGTCTCACTGTAGGTATAGTATCTTTCCATGATTGTCTACACATCAGAGATATTTCTGCATCTTCATTTCATCGCTGAAGCTCGCTGGTTCTGGCACCCGACAGACCAGTTCTTCTGCTCGGAGCTCTGCAGGGAGAGACGCTTTCACGGGAGGATCTCGGTTCTTATGCCAGAATCAGGCTGTTCCACACTTCGCTTTTGGAGCTGGAAGATCCACTTGGAGAAAGTTTGAGAGCAGAACTTGAGCTTGGAGTTCCCATATACGACAGAAACACAGAGACCTGGATGGACAAAAGAAAGATTTTGTGTTACTCGTGTTGGAGATTTGTTCATTAGTAAGAAGTTATCTCTTGTAGACAAAAGCATGTAACAATGAATAATTGGACTTTTAGTTTATTATATTTTATAGTGATTAATCACATCCAAAATAAAAGTTTTTGTTCACATAGTGTGTGTGTATTGTGTGTATATTTATTATGTATATATAAATACAAACGCATGCATGTATATATTTAAACACCATAGAATTAGGATAAACAAAAAACTTTTATTTTGGATTGCGGAGATATTTTATAATCTTATATATACAGACATTTACATTTAGTCAGACACTTTTATCCAAAGCGACTTTTATAAATGAGGACAATAGAAGCAATCAGACCAACAAAAGAGCAATAAGATGTAAGTGGCTAAAGAAGTGTCTCAGGTATCATATTATATATAAGTTTGATTTAAACATACATTACACTGTAATATATAATTTATATTATATATTATTCTAATGTATATGATTATATGTTATTGATACAATTGTTATTTCTAAATACTAATAATAAATTAAAATATGTGGATTGTATATTAAAATAAAGTCAACTTTAGTTAAAGTACATATTAAATATTTAAACGATTATAATATCTAGAATAATCATATATTTTTTCATGTGACTCTTGTAACTTAATGGACCTCATAAATGCCTGCATAATAATATAAAGAGATATGTGAATGAAAATGTCTGGAATACATGAATATATACAAAATATTTAAATTAATGTAATATGTAAAGGTTGGTTTATCATATTTATAAAAGTTAATATTGATTAAATAAAAATTCTATATTTACCTAATCAGTTCATATTTAATATTAATATGTAAGTTAAAAAAAATAGATATGCATATATTTTTTTTTCTCTATATTATTTTATTTTTACACACACACACACCAAACACACTCTCTCTCAACACACAACACCAACACAAACACCCACACACACACACTCTCTCTCTCTCTCTCCAACACACACACAAACACACACCCACACACACCACACACACTCTCTATTCTCTCCACAACCACACAACACCCACTTCTATCTCACAAACACACAACAAACACACACACTCCTCTCTCCACACCACACACACACACCACACACCACTCTCACACACTCATCATTCAAACACACACACACACAAAACAACACTCTCTCTATCCCCCCCCCCCCCCCCCCCCCCCCACCCCCCCCCCCCCCCCCCCCCCCCCCCCCCCCCCCCCCCCCCCCCCCCCCACCACACACACACACCCACACACACCTCTCTCTCTCGCTACACACAACAACACAACACCAATCTCTCTCTATCTCACTAACACACACACACCACTCAATCACTCTCTCTATCACACTACACACACTCTGGTCTATCTCCTCTCACACACACAACTCGCAATCAAAAACACACCCACACCACACACACACACAAACACACTCTACAAATCTCTCTCACACACACACACACACACTGTACAGACCATATATTCTATTGCCCTGCACCAACCCTACCCCTAAACCTACCCTCACAGGAGACTTTGTGCTATTTCAGATTGTCAATACACTCCATTCTGTGTGATTTATAAGCGTTTTGAAAGTGGGGAAATGGGGTAATGTCCTGAAAAGTCACCTTCTCCTTGTAATACCTGTCAAACCTTTGTCATTATACACATTTATGTCTCAGTGTCACAAAAAGCGGCGCACACACACACACACACACACACACCCAACACCCCCCCACACAAGCAACACAAACACACACACACACCAAACACACACACACACACCACACACACACTTTCACACACACACACACACACACAAAAAAAAAACACACACACACACACACACACACCACACACTCTCTCTCTCACACTCACACACAACACACACAACCACACACCACACACTCTCTCTCTCTCTCTCTACACACACACACACACACACACTCTTCTCTCTCACACACACACACACACACACACTCTCTCTCACACACACACACACACACACACCACAATACAACACACTCACACTCCCACACACACACAAAACACAATCTCCTCTCTATCAAACACACACACACACGTGTTTTTATGGGTATGGGGACTAGCCACAGGCGTAATGGTTTTTATACTGTATAGACCGTATATTCTATTGTCCTACACCAACCCTACTCCTAAACCTACCCCTTACAGAAAACTTTTTTTGTGCATTTTTAGATTTTCAAAAAAAATCATTCTGAATGATTTATAAGCCTTTTGAATTACGGGGACACTGAAAAATGTCCTCATAAATCACCTTCTCATAGTAATACCTATGTCATACCCATGTCATTATACAACTTTGTGTCCTCAATAAACCCATAAACATGCACACACACACACTCACACATAAACTATTTAATATAATTAAAATTTAAAGGATAATTTATAATATTGAGCTATTAGTATTTATTAAATCCAAATTATATTTAATATATAATATCATTTGTTAAAATAATAAGCAATAATAGTAATTATAATAATTATAATGCTTAAAAATGAATATTCATAATACAATAAAAATGACACTCATTGCACAATGCTAATAAAGCAGCAGTGCGGTCACAGTGTGTGTGTGTTTTGTTCTCTGACCGGTGTGTTTATCGATGTGTTGTGGTGTGTGTAGAGTGACGCCGTGTCCGGCTCCGTCTTTATAGGTCGCGGTTCTCCTGTGGGACTGGAGTTCATAGCACTGGACACCGTCTGACCCTCAGATGACCCTTCAAATCACACACAGGTCAAAGGTCACATTCACTGATTCCACGCTCATGATTCTGACTTGAGACCCTAATGAGAAGAGTTTTCTGCTGAGCTCTCTGCACTCACCAGGTTTGGACTTGCTGATGTTTCTTGGTTTGCGTTTGCGGGTTTGAATTCCCTCTTTCTTCATGGCGAGAGGACGAGGAACCTGAGCACAAGAGCAGAAACTCTGAGATTCTCTGACTCCGTCTGCTGGGTACACAGCGTTACTACTGAGTTTTTGACAGAACAACTGTATATTTGCATTGCCAAAGGGTGAAGTCAGCTAATAACAGAGCAAACCGAGTATATTCACATATCTTCTTAAGTCTGTCTCACCCCGTGGAGTTTCATGTAGAGTCCGCAGGCGTTGCAGACTGGCTCTGCTTCTGCGTTACGTCTCCAGAGAGTGGTTGTGGTCGTCTGACAGTTAGTGCAGGACAAACCAACCCGTCTGGATGCAGACTGAGCAGGAGACAGACAGAAACCAGCGGCTCAGTCATAGTCTGCAAATCTGAATGAAACCTTCAAAACACTGCAATAATACGAAGTAATGCAAAAATTAAATATTTTTAAAAAGACCACGCTGAAAACAATGAAAACATTGCAGTAATTAAAAAGTGCAAAACCAAAAATAATCACTGCAATATAAAAAAATAAAAAGAGATTGCACTAATAAAATGTAATGCAAAAAAATTAAATAATAAACTTTTTGCAAACACTGAAATAATAAAAAATATTGCAAAATAAAAATTGCTGCAAACACTGAAAATAAAAACTAAA
This sequence comes from Sinocyclocheilus anophthalmus, assembly GCA_018155175.1. NCBI lineage: Eukaryota > Metazoa > Chordata > Actinopteri > Cypriniformes > Cyprinidae > Sinocyclocheilus > Sinocyclocheilus anophthalmus. Next base: position 188,370 of record JADLZN010011685.1, on the reverse strand, counting down.
CTTTGCAATGATAAAAAATAGTGCAAAATAGAAAAACACTGCAATGATAAAAAAATATAAAAATAGCACAAAACATATAACCTTGCAATAATAAAAAGTAATGCAAAATAAAAAAATATATATGCTGCAAAAACTGAAAACCCTGCAATAATAAAACAAAATAGTGCAAAAAATGCTGCAATAATTAAAAAGTAATGCAAAATAAAAATTAAAAACACTGCAAAATAACAAAATAAACACTGCAATCATAAAAACACTGTAATAATAAAAAGTAATGCAAAAAAGCAATAATAAAAATAACAAAAGTAATAATGAAAAATAATGCAAAAAATAACCCTGCAATAATAACAAAATTCAAAATAGACAATAAATAATGTTGAAGCAAAGTCCTCACATGCTCCAAATTATTTCATTTTATGATAGGTCAACAACATGAAAAACGTGTGTTTAATGAACTGTACTGTATTATACTTACTATTACGTATTATGTGTACTATACTTATTTATTTGACATACGTAGGTTTTAAAGTTGAAATAGAAAAGGATCAGTTTCCCAGGTCTCCGAGTGTTTTGAGCGGAGGTAGAATGATGTTGTGAATGTGAGTGAAACGCACCAGTCGTCTCTGCGGTTTGATGAGCGGCCGGTTGATCCTGTTCATCTTGTGATAGAGACCGCAGGCGTTACACAGGTAATGACCCGTCCCGTCCCGCCGCCACAGAGGAGTGGACATCGCCCCGCAGTTCACACACTCACGACCCTCAGAGAAATCCTCCAGCAGCTCTGAGCAGAACAAACACACTCATATTCATATTCACTAAACACTTCACAAACACCATTTTATCTGTGCTTTCGAAGAAAAGCATCTAGGTTCTGGAGCTTTAATGCAGTTATCTAATGTAAAGCTTGTGTTGCCAAAGCACTTGCTGCAGACACTAAAAAAGTGCAAAATAAACATAATTACAGTAAACAAAATAAACCTTCTGCAAACACTGAAGACTGTAGTAATAAAAAGTGCAAAATAGAAATAAACATCACTGCAATAATAAAAATTGTGTAAAATAAAATGAAAAATAAAATAATACTTTCAAAACTTTCTAGAAACTGCAAAAATTAAACAGTGAAAATATGAATAGATAAATAAAATCAATGCAATAATAACAAAATAATGCAAAACAAAAAATTTAAATTTACACACACAAGGAAAAAATGTGATTAAAAAGAAAAATAAACACTGAAATAATAAAACAATAAAAATTTTAATAGATTTAATCAATGCAATAATACTAAAATGCTCAATAAAAACTACAAATATACGCTACGGTAGTAAAACAATAATGCAAAATAAAAAACAAACTTTCTGCAAACGCTGAATAAAAGACTGCAATAATAAAGAAACAGTGCAAAGCACTGCAATAGTAAAAAGTGCAAAATAAAAATAATCAATGCAGAAATAATAAAGTGGAAAGTAAAAATAAACACTGTAATGATATAGTGCAAAATAAAAAAGAGTCATACATTTGTGACAGCAAAATGTGAAGTGTAGCGTTTGCATTGTGAGTCAAAGCAGCTGACTTTCCTGATCAGCAGGAGGCGCTGTTGCTCATGCAGTGTGTGGAGCTCTGCGGTGTCTCAGTGGAAACACATGACAGACGGCCCCTGAGGGGCCCTTAACTACAACACTGAACCACGGACTAGTGTGGACAAATGAGACAGACGCATAATCATTCATCTCTCTCACTGAACCATTCCTCAGGCTTTCAGACACCTTTAACAAGCTGTAAGCGTTCTGTCACGTGCGTTCAGCATCATAAATCACAGCACACATCAGAAAGACTCATTACAGATCGAGCAGAGGATTATGAGACATTAAAAGAGCTGAGACACAGCTAACAAAGTTTCATTTTTGTTGTGCACTATTTTTGTGTATTATTATTGCAATCGTTTCAGTGTTTAGAAAAAGTTATTTAATACCTAATTTATTATTGCAGTGTGTTTTTAGTAGGTTTTTTTTGTATTATTGCAGTGTTTATTTTTATTATTTATTTTGCATTTTCTATTAGTGCACGCAGTGTTCATTTTTATGATTTATTTTGTACTTTTTTAATATTGCAGTGTTTATTTTTATTTTGCACAATTTTTTTATTGCAGTGCTCTGTTTTTCAGAAAGTTGAAAATGCTTTGAGAACCAGTTTTACAACCTTTTTTTATTGCTAAAAAATACAAAAAACTAGATTAAACACCATTAAAGACTGAATAATAAATCAGGGAAAATAAACAAATATATAAATATCATATATAAATATATTTTGCACTAATAATAGTACAATATAAAAGATAAAAATACACACTGCAATAATAAAACATAACGCAAAATAAAGAAATAAACTTTCTGCAAACACTGAAAAGACTAAAAAATAGTGCAAAATAAAAAATAAACACTGCAATAATAAAACAGTGAAGAATGAAATAGTTAAAGCAACAATAAAAAGTACAAAGCAAAAAAAAAAAAAACCTTCTGCGACACTGAAAAAGCGGTAATAATAAAATTGTGCAAAATAAAATATAAAAATAAACACTGCAATCATTAAAAAACTCAGGCAATATCTGAGTCTTTAATATTATTCTCAAAATGCACAAAATCATTATTTATACATTGTTCATGGAATGTTTCCATAATGTTTGTAAAATGATAAAATGGAAATGTCCCTTAAAGTTTGCATTTTAAAACATGTATACTGTACATGTTGACCGTTCAGAGAACATTCAGAAATAATGTTTGCAAAATGTTTGCACAAAAACGGTATTATATACATGTTTTGTTTTTTTAAACGTTTCAGTTGGACGTTCATGCAACATTTTTTAAACGTTACTTCGTGTTTCCGAGAGCATTCAAATGGAACGTTCCAATCATGTTTGCACAGTTCTGAAATAGAACGTTCGCATAACCTAATAGGAACGTCAGCACAACGTTCCCAGAACATATTTTTGTCAGCGGGCTTTATTCCAGAATAACCTTGAGATTTAACCCACGCGACAGGAACAGCGAACAACAGAGCAGTCGCTCGATCAGCAAATAACAGCTTGTTTGGGACAATCACTTCAGTCTTAATGAGCAGAGGTCAAACTCTACACAACACACGCTCAGCCCTGAAAAACACACAGTCTGGACACATTTGGGAGACTTTTACTGCAATGACTGACGGGGAGCTGCTGATTAACACCGAGAAACTCATTATAAGCTGCAAAAATCAACCCGGTCTCATGAAAGTGCGTATAGATAGTACGCCAAATAAAAACCAAAACTCGTGGTATTGATACGCAAAAATGGACTTTGGCGTGTATATGCTACGCGATGGGTAGGTTTAGGGTTGTGGGGTAGATGCGTATCCTATGCACGTCAACAAATTTCGTATCATATGCACGTGAAAACTGCGTATTATATGCACGCCAAACACATGCGTAGCATATACACGCCAAAGTCCATTTTTGCGTATCAATGCCACGAGTTTTGGTTTTTATTTGGTGTACTATCTATACGCATTTTCATGAGACCGGGCTCAAGCACCAAAAAAGCTTCTTTCAGCCGCATGTTAAAGTCCATCTCTGGCTTCATTTACGACACGCTATTAATAACACATGATCACGACAAAGGGCACATTACTCCTAGGTTTAATGAAAAATCTGCTTCTGTAGGTTATTTCATATCTCAGGCAAACATGAGTTATCTTGCACACAGATTCGTGATGATAGAACTATAAAATGATAGAAATGATTACTAATCAAATCTTAGTAATGAGAGTGGTTATTGATGTAAATACTGGTTATCATTATTACATGAATTCCTCAGCTCACCATCATCTATATAATAAAGTCTACTCAAAAGTGGCTTATAATAATAAATGGGCGTATTAACAGGATTTTAACCAGATAAATTAAATACATAACCACGTTTTTTTTTTACTTGCACTCTGTATGAATTATAGTCTGAATTTGATCATTAGAACAATATACAAAAAAACAAGTCAAACTTTCGATAAAGCAATTCTTTAACAATCGTCTAAAACGAATACAACAGAATAATATTCTTGAATCAAACCTTTATTAATCCTTTATGTATACAGATCACAAAAATGTATTTTTATCAGAAACTTAAATTATTCGTTTTACTTTTAGGTTTATTTTTCATTCTTTTATATCAGTTTTTCCCCCCGCACAAGTAAATTAATTTATCTGTATGAAAGTATATCTTGCAGTTTTAAATTGAATTATATTATGAATTAATAAATTATGAGTCTATAAAATATTTTTCATTATTCTCTCCAGTCATATACACGACAGATAAAAAAATAAAAATAAATAAATGTAGAATTATTAAAAATAAATCTATCACAAGTTATTTTCGTGATTTGAATGACTTCATGAAATGTAAACCCAAAATGCTTCAAAAGTGGAACAATTTCATTAAAGCTTAAAAATAACATTTATGTTTTTAACAAGGTGTATTATAAGCCTAATAATAACATTACGCCTTAAAATAAGATTTCAGTCTTAAGCAGTTTCACATCGAGCTTAAAGAAATAAAACAGAAAATAAATTAAACTCTTATATAGAAAAAAATATTTATGTAGTAGTTTTTCATCCATATGCTCTCAAAAAGTATCCTTATGGACTATTTATAATGTGTTTGTTGAAGTTTAAGCAACAATGCGATTCATATTAAACATATTAAACGAGCAAAATGATTAAATCAACACAAAGCGACACTCTGCAGGATTTGGTTTAACTGTAATGCTGTTATTTGTCCTTTATTATAATTATGACTTGCTCTATCTCTCAGAACATAAGCATCTGAGCATCTGTTCGAGGTTATGATTGTCGCGTGCTTCTCAGATAAACTGGGACTCACTTCATTATAAAGTTCAGGGTGAGTGTGAAAAACACAATAAACCCTCATGAATAAACTTAAGACGAACAGAAAGTGCTTTCATGAATGCAAATCAGTGTTGGACAGATACCAGGCCCTGCTGATAATAATAATATCATGATAGTAAAGCCAGTTCAGTAATCTATTCAATATAACATCAGTTGTTGTTTAGATTTCATTGCACACAGTGAAAGTCATTTAAAGTGACAGCTGCACATTTTCTCATGTAGAATAGAGTCTTTTTTTGGTATATATATATAGGGCAATACAGATTTATAGGACTGATCGATCAGAGTGAAATCATCTAAATTCTCGGCTCACAGAAATTATGTAAAAAAAACTGTTATTATAAACTGTCAGCTATTATAAATACTAATAATAATTCATAATAATAATGATAATAAACTCGATCAAAAGACAGCACATTTTCTAAAAGCTGATGTTTATACCCATAAATGCCCAAACTTAATTTAGATTTCACCATGTTCATTATTCTGATAATCAGTTGTTGCAGAAAAGAAACAGAAAATAAATGTAGCTAATTATTATGGGAAATAATATTGAGCCTACTTTGTAGTTTTACACGGTTTCAAAACGCAACACAACATTGAAAAAATAATACACGCTTTTTAATTTTTTTTAATTTTTTACAATTTATAAGCGGGGTTTTTTTTGACGAATTTAAAGTTCATCAAAAGAAATGCACGCCAGAAAAAAAAAAACAATTAGCAGTGCATACGCGTTAAATCACTTGTATGTTTTACTTTCGCTTTATTTCAATATTATTCTCATATCAGATGATGAATCATAAGCAGTGTCGTGCAAGTTCTCATTTAAACTTCGTCAAATGCAACCACAAATGCGCATCATGCTCAAACCATCGATGACTATTTCTTTCTAACATTTCTACCTGATTTTAAGATCTTTTTACCAAAAATACATCACTGTAAAAAAAATATTTTCCAAAGTTGCAAATAAAACAAAATAATGGAGTAAGCTCCACAATATTGTTTAGCTTTCGGCTAAGAATTTTCATGTTCAATCTAGTCGCTCTTAAAAAAATAAAGGTGCTTGAAATGTTCTTCACAGGGATGCCATAGAAGAAGCATTTTCGGTTCCACAAAGAACCATGTCTTCCTTACCTTTTCATAATCTGCAGAACCTTCAAAGAAGCTTTTGTGAAACAGAAAGGTTCTTCAGATGTTAAAAGTTCTTTATGGAACCTTTTAGACAAAAAAAGGCTTCTTCGATGGCATCGTGAAGCACCTTTATTTTTAAGAGCGTCTGCCGTTGAACTCTATTTTACTTATAATTTATCTACGTTTAAGAAAATAATAATAATTCGGGAAATCACTCTGAATTCTCACCTAAATTGTGGTGCCGCGTTGCCCCGGGCGCTCCGCCGCTCTGGAGGCTGTGCAGAACGGAGCTGTCAAAGTGCGACGCCGCCCAAGAGCCTCCGATGTTGGGGCTCACGTAAGCCGGGTATCCGCGGTGATAGGATCCGCTCAGACCGCGGGAACCGTAGTGCTCCCTCCCTCCGGCGGAGATGTTCAGCGGGCTAGAGTAACTCGCCGTCTCCCGCGCCACCGCGACCCCGGAGCTTAACGGAGGGCTCGAGGAGAACGTGAACCTGGAGACCGGAGAGTGATGCTGGCCGCCGGTGCAGTTGTAAGAGGCGACCGTGTCCGCGCCCGCCTGCGCCCATCCCGAGTGCGCGGACACCGGGCTGCTCAGCTGCGGCGTCTGGAGGTATGGCAGCGCCGGGATCATCGGGGTGACCCGGGTGGGCGTCACGTACACCGGCGAAGCGGCGGCGTTATGGAGGAAACCGGGCTCGTAAGACGCGGGTCCGTGGTTTGCGGTCATCGTTACACCTTGATACATGCCCACAGGTGAGCGATCGCTCCACTCGCGAGGACCGGAGCATTGGCGTCGGTCTTACCGGGCTGAGTTCACCCTGCGCCCGCCGGGAGCATTTTCTGCTTCGCTTGACTTGACGGTAGCAGAGGATGATGAGGGTGGATGGTCTCACTCCTCCCAATCTCTCCGCCTTATTTGCCAGTAGCGCTATCTCATTCCTGGCCTCGGGTCCCGACCACACATCGTTCTTACAGGAATCACTCAACAATCCATCATGCAATGTGAGTGTCCCTGCGCCACGCAACTGCAAATCATGGCCCGGTTTCAACGAAATCACTATGCACCTCGCGTTAAATCGGTTACTAATGACTTTTTTTTTTTTTTCAGATTTGACAAACTATCCAGTGCGTTATGCTTGTTTGCGCTCTGGCGATCTTCATCTGCTTTATACAATATTCAATAGCTGAAATGGCTTTATTTGCGCATGTGGCATAGACTTCCACTTTCAAAATAAGATTCTAATTGAACTAAATAGGGGTGTCTTATAAAAACTTTATATTTCTTTAATAAAAGCATATTGTTTGTTAAAGAATGCCAACAAACGATACGTAATACCATAAAACTTAAAGTCAATGAATGTCCAACTAGTAACTTAAATAATTTAAAAAAAAGCCCACAACACCCACCCACACAGAACCACACACACACCCACACTCACTCCCACAGGTTTGTTTTTGTGAAAAGTGGGACTCTCCATAGGCGTAAATGGTTTTTATACTGTACAGACCGTATATTCTATTGCCCGACACCAACCCTACCCCTAAACCTACCCCTCACAGGAGACTTTGTGCTATTCAGATTTTCAATACACTCCATTCTGTGTGATTTATAAGCGTTTTGAAAGTGGGGACATGGGGTAATGTCCTGAAAATCACCTTCTCCTTGTAATACCTGTCATACATTTGTCATTACACACATTTATGTCCTCATTTGTCACAAAAAAACGCGTACACACACACACTCTCTCTCTCACTCACACACCACACACACCCACACAACACACACACACACAACACACACACACCAACACACACACACCACACACACACCACACACACACACTCTCTCTCTCACACACACACACACTCTCTCTCAAAAACACACACACACACACACCCAAAACACCACACACACACAACACTCAACACACACCCACATCCCACCTCTCTCTCACACACACACACACACACACACCAACACACACATACAATCCCGGGCGCTACCTATCCGGCTACCAAGCGATTCTATCTGTCTTAAGGGCAAACCAAACACAACCGACCACCCAAACACTCCTCCACACACAAACACAGCACACACATTCCTCTCTACCAATACATCTCCTCACTCACACACACACACCACACACACACACCCACCACACACACCACACTCTCTCACACACACACCAACACACCCACAAACACACAACACACACCACACACACCCCATAAACATACCACTCACACGAAACACACACACACACACGCCTCACACACACCACCAACACCACAAACTAAACCACACACACGACACACACACCCACTCTCTCGCTCACACACACCCACACACACACACACCACACACCACCACACACACACTCCTCTCACATACCAGAAACTCACGCACACACACACACACACACCACAACCACAGACACACACACACACCACACCACACACCCCACACACACTCTCACACCCCACACACCACACACGACCTCAACTCAAGACCACTCACACAACACCCACATTCCGGTATGGCAGAAATGAGCAGAAATTTACCAGATATATTAACAATTACATTTAAAGATGAAACCCACTTGACTGAGACCCTCAATAAATGATTTGATTAAATTACTTAAATGTGACATGATATGACAAGAGCAGAGAAGGAGAAACCAGAGAAACGCCGGGAAGGGTTTTGATCTTTCTGAATTAAAAACCAGATACAGGTATACTCAAATTATTTTATTACAATATATTTTCCTAAAGTAATAAAATATGTGAGTCCAGTCAGATATTAAATTATAACACATCGTAATTGCATGACGATTTTATATATTTTTTTAAATTAAGCTATATACATTTGTGTATGTGAATTTAATAGGTCAGTAAAATAAAGAAAACCTGTATTAGGCCTATATCAATTATAGGCTATACGCATTATTTCTATCATGTCTCACTTTTAAAAGCAAAACAAAAATCAAGTTTTACCAAGGCTAACTAATTCGCATATTTGATGTATTAGTATTACAGTTATATGCAAGCAATATTAAAAATATTCTATGTATTATAATAGTGTTTATATTCTAATCATTTGCAGGAAGAGTGATGGATATGATTGATGTCCCGCGCATCACTGACGTCACGCGTCAACATTGCATTGCATTGTTTAAAAAATAAAATAAAATCTAATTGCAAAATCAGAGTTTAGAGTTGTTGGTTTTTGATGCAATGCACCATATAATTTTACTGCTATTCCACTGTATGAAGTAACCTATTTTAGGTGTCACAGTTCCCTTAATTTTGCTATCCTCACTTACATTTATGAACTATAGTGTCCTGCACCCGCAAGTTAAAAAAAAATAATATCAAAAATGATGTCTGGTGTCTGAAGAATTTTTGGTTTGACTGTAGTACTAATCTATTCATTGCTACACATTTAGCCTAAAATGCATTAAAACACATGACAAACATCTTCAAGTATTATAATGCTTTAAACTTTTTTTTTTTTGGTTACTATTATTTATGAAAAGATACAATGCATTACAACAAACATTTTGAATATGTTTCTAATGCATTATACACAAAGGCTTTAAGTAAAGTGTTACAAAACGTACAAAACTGCTGATATAAAAACCCAATGCACATCAAGATACACTTTGTAAGGATAAACAAAATAAATGAAAAAAACTCCTTATTTGAAGGATTTTGTGATACTTTTTAGCAGAAAATGAGTGAATGAATTGGATTTGTGTATTGCAGATAATAGTCTCACACACATCAGTCTCACAGAGGATATTATTGATAGTGAGTCCAAAGCAGGGCAGGATGCAGTTTGAGTGAAGCAGGTTCTGGAATACTTGGAAAATCAGCAGATCTCCTCCATATCGCTCCCCGCTTCCTCAGCGGCTCCGTCTCCATCCTCAATGGGAAACTTTCCATGGCTGCTGCTGCTGGCCTGTGATCCCAGGCACACGTCTGATAATCGAGCCTCTGGTCAACGTGAAGTCCTCTGCTCCTCTACAATACAAGTGTTATATTAGAGAGGCTCTGAGATCAAGCAGATGATTTCATATTCACTGCTGTTTCTTAGAATTTATTGTCCCTTTTCAGCATCATATAAAATTAATACACAAATGCATTGATAATAATTTAATAAAACTGACATAAGTGATGTTGTTAGATGAAACTGCTGATCAACAACATCAATAAAGTAGAAGGCAGGAATTTTGCATCATCTGCTGAAACTATCAAATTTAAATCAATTTACAAAAGAAGATTACTACGTTACAAAAAAACAGAAATGGTTTAGAGGTCCATAATTTTATATTTATCCGACTTAGTATATACACATTTTAAAGAAAATGTAAGTGGTATTTGCAACAAGCACAACGCTTGGGTGTTGTGGGTGGTTGCTAGGGTGTTGCTAAATTGTTCTCAGTCGCTTTTAATGTGCTACTATGTGGTTGCCAGGGTGTTGTTATGCAGTTGCAAAGATGCTCCAAGTCATTTTTAATTTGTTGCTATGCAGTTGCTAGGGTATTTTGGGAATCAGCTAAAGAAACATTTGCTAAAGTGTTTTTATAAAGTTGCCATATTATTCTTGGTGGTTGCCAGGGCGTTGCTATGCAGGTGTTACGAGGTTCCAAATAATATTTAATGTGTTGCTATGCCATTTTTAGGGTGTTGTGGGAGGGAATTGAAATATTTATTTATATTGAGGTGTTGCTATGCAGTTGCTAAAGTGCTCTGTGTGTTTTTATGAAGTTGCCATATTATTCTTGTTGGTTGTCAGGGTGTTGCTATGCAGGTGCTACGAGGTTACAAATAATTTTTTATGTGTTGCTATGCCATTTTTAGGGTGTTGTGGGAGTTAAGGTGTTGCTATGCAGTTGCTAAAGTGCTCTGAGTGTTTTTATGAAGTTGCCATATTATTCTTGTTGGTTGTCAGGGTGTTGCTATGCAGGTGTTACGAGGTTCCAAATAATATTTAATGTGTTGCTATGCCATTTTTAGGGTGTTGTGGGATTTGAGGTGTTGCTATGCAATTGCTAAAGTGCTCTGTGTGTTTTTATGAAGTTGCCATATTATTCTTGTTGGTTGTCAGGGTGTTGCTATGCAGGTGCTACGAGGTTACAAATAATTTTTTATGTGTTGCTATGCCATTTTTAGGGTGTTGTGGGATTTGAGGTGTTGCTATGCAGTTGCTAAAGTGCTCTGTGTGTTTTTATGAAGTTGCCATATTATTCTTGTTGGTTGCCAGGGCGTTGCTATGCAGGTGCTACGAGGTTACAAATAATTTTTAATGTGTTGCTATGCCATTTTTAGGGTGTTGTGGGAGTTAAGGTGTTGCTATGCAGTTGCTAAAGTGCTCTGAGTGTTTTTATGAAGTTGCCATATTATTCTTGTTGGTTGTCAGGGTGTTGCTATGCAGGTGTTACGAGGTTCCAAATAATATTTAATGTGTTGCTATGCCATTTTTAGGGTGTTGTGGGAGTTGAGGTGTTGCTATGCAGTTGCTAAAGTGCTCTGTGTGTTTTTATGAAGTTGCCATATTACTCTTGTTGGTTGTCAGGGTGTTGCTATGCAGGTGTTACGAGGTTCCAAATAATATTTAATGTGTTGCTAAGCCATTTTTAGGGTGTTGTGAGAGTTGAGGTGTTGCTATGCAGTTGCTAAAGTGTTCCAAATTGTATTTAGTGTGCTGCTATGTGGTTGCCATAGTATTGTGGGCTGTTTGATCGCATCACATGAGCACTAGTACTAGTGACTACTGATTTAGAAAACACGTCTAGTAAAACAAAAGGAGGATTAAAACATTTGTATGATCATCATCACTGATGTTTTCTTGTCACATATGCTTTTTATATCTATCCATTTATTGCTAGAAGAGATGTCTATGAATGTGTGTGTGTTTGTGTGAGGCATGTGAATTATCTGAACGTTGGGCTCAGAAGCGCCTGTGTAATTCGTTCTGGGCCAGACAACTGTCAGAGTGAGTATGAACGAGGTGACGAAGATGAGAGCAGATAGAGATAGAGACGGGGAGAAACAACAGATAGTAGATGAGACCGACTGTGAGGGGAGGAGTGTGTGTTTGTTGGAGACCTGAACGTGTTGCAAGACGGAAAATCAAAATGGTGGAATGTGATCTAATAAATATCAGCATCTTTCTGTCTGCAAACCTAGAGTTCAGACTCTGTAGCATTTAAAGAGAAAAAAAAGACACTTTACACAAGTATAATGCAAACTGTGTGTTATATTTACATGTACATTGCATGCATTTCTGGGTTTCCTTCAAAGCTACAAATATGTTGATAGTTAAACTAACTTGCAGTGTTTTTGACATGAAGACACGTGGTTGCTAAGGTGTTCAGAGCGGTTTTAGTGTGTTGCTATGCAGTTGTTAGGGTGTTCTAGACAGATGCCAAGGTGTTGCTATGTGATTGCTTTCGTGTTCTGAACTTCATTTAGTATATCATGTTGCTCTGCAGTTGCTATGGTGTTCTGCAAGAGGTAGGTTCTAGGGCATTGCTATATGGCTGCTAGGGTGTTGCTATGAAGGTAATAGTGTGTTTTAGTGTGTTGCTATGCAGTTGCCAAGGTGTTGCTATGTGATTGTTCATGTTTTCCAAGCTTGTTACAACATTTAGTTGCTATGGTGTTCTACAGAAGGTAGGTTCTAGGGCATTACTATATGGTTGCCAGGGTGTTGCTATGCAGGTACTATTCTTAGTGTGTTGCTATGCAGTTGCTATGGTGTTCTAGTAGTTCTAGGGCATACTATAGTTTGCCAGGTGTTGCTATGCAGGTATTGCATCTTAGTGTGTTGCTATGCAGTTGCTATGGTGTTCTAGGTAGGTTCTAGGGCATTACTATATGGTTGCCAGGGTGTTGCTATGCAGTTGCAACTTACATTGCACTCAAGGTATACATTTTATTAAGTTCATGCATGCTTTCCTTGCTTCTTTATAACCTGGGTTTCCTTTGATGCTATGAATATGTTGATATTTTAACTTTAACTCACAGTATTTTGAAGTGCATTTGCATTCTAACACATTTTGCAATGCAACTGCATAGCTAGAAGCCTTTGAATTCATGTACTTGCATATGTTTGGCCCTGAGGCCTCGCCGATGCACTCCTGACATGAAGGCAGTCCAAAATAAAGGCAGCAATATGATGCATTATTATTTAGCCATTCTCTGATGGATGCATGTCCTTGTGTGGCTCTGTGCAGACTCTTGGGCTCAGGACAGGGTCGGTGGCCCCGTGTGGCCCCTCTTCCTCTGGGTCAGAGCGCAGCCAGACCCCCTGTCTCCAGGAAGAGCATTTCAAAAGAGCATCCATCGGAGGATCAGACGGAAAACACTGACAGAATGAGACTTGGACACTGAGGACAAAACCTGAGAAATGAGGAAACAGCTCAAAACAAGTGACACACACACACACACACACAGCCAGACTGAGAAATGTGTTTGAATGATGATAACTCAAAGGAACATGTAAGCGTGCTCTTTCATTCCCACATACGGGTCATTAAAGTACCAACTTTGCCCTCAGCGGTTTCTCATTAAATACCGAGGAGATCAGAAAAAACAGACCCAATGAGTCAATTGTCTTACAGTAAGAGTTCAGAGATGTGAAATGAATGTGAAAGCAGCTTAGAACATTTATTTGAAAATCCAATTTGGGATTTTTCCTTTCTTCTGGGAATGTGTGTAAGTGTAAAGATAATTATTTTCCTGAGATTTCTTTTCATTTGTTGCTAGAGTATTATGGGTGGTTGCTATGGTGTTGCTCATGTGCTCCGAGTGGCATATACTGTTGCTATGGTGTTCTTGGTTGCTAGGGTGTTGCTATGCAGATACTTAGGGTGTTCTGAGTGGTTTTTAGTGTATTGCTATGCAGTTGCTGATATGTTTTGAATGGCATTTAATGTGTTGCCGTGGCGTTCTAGGGCATTGCTACTGTATATGTGTTGCTAGGGTATTGCTATGAAGGTATTTTAAAAAATCTACAGTTCACCCCACATTTCTTTCATTGCACACAGGACACTTTATACTCTCTGCACTTTACAGACTTCACAGTCTTTTGCACTAATGTCATACTGCTGCTATCTGTCTTGTAGCTTACAAATGCCTTTTTACTCAGAACTTCAAAATGTTTACATATTTTGGATGTATATTTGCACTTTACAAATTGTTTACATATATTTGGACGTATATTTATACATTAACAAAGTTCAATGTTTACATTTACTCAGGATCTTCAGCAGAAGTTTACAGATTTATTGACTGGTCTAATATATAATACTATATTAATATATATATATATAATTATACATAGACTATATGTTTAGTACAAGTACACTGCTGTTACCTGCATACAAAAATCTGTTTTATTATATTGTACTGACTGCGATAATATTTTATTTTTTTATACAAACTTCTATATTGCATTGACAATGTAAACACTTGATGAGAGAGAAGAGAAACGGTATTTCGATTCCTCTGTATGTCTGCACATATGGTGGCATTGACAAATAAAAAACCTTGAAATTAGGGAGTTCCGAGTGGTTTTTAGTGTGTTTCTAAGCAGTTGCCAGGGTGTTGCTATGCAGTTGATGATGTCTTTTGAATGGCATTTAATGTGTTGCTGTGGCGCTCTAGGTAGGTTCTAGGGTATCACTACTTTATATGGTTGCTAGGGTGTTCTGAGTTGGTTTTTAAGGGTTGCTATGCATGCCAGGGTGGTGCTATGCAGCTGCTGAGGTAGTTTAAATAGCAGTATGCGTTGCTGTGGCGCTTAGGTGGTTAGGTATGCTACTTATTGGTGCTAGGGTGTTGCTATGCAGGTACTAGGGTGTTCTGAATAATTTTTCTGAATAGTTGCCATGCAATTGCCAGATTTATTGCTATGTAGTTGCTGATGTGTTGTGCGTGGCATATACTACGTGGCAATGCAGTTGCTATGGTGTTCTGGGCTGTTGCTATGGTGTTCTGATCCTGTGTTACTATACAGTTACTAGGGAATTGTGTGTGGTTGCTATGCAGTTGCTAGGCTGTTCTGAATACTTGTTTTAATGTCTAGGCAAAAAGTGATCTTAAAGACCTCAAATGAATCCCACCTCTGACTGAAGATCTTTTCCGATGCAGCAGACATGTTTGACCTTTGTTTGTTTGTTGGCATCTCGTGTGTATGTGATGAAATTAAGAGCGATCAATGACCGTCTCTCTCCGGTACGATCTCTGCTCTTATCTGGACAGCGTCTTATCTCGCTGAACCAATCCTCTCAGAATCAGGCCGACAGAGAGCCGTGTGAGTGTCTATAGACAGAGGCGCTCAAGTGTGAGTGTGTTTGATCACTGATATCTGTCACTGTGTACATGAGTGTGTGTGTGTGTGTGTGTGTTTGCAGAGCTGCTCTGATCACCTCATCACATCTACAAGTGTGACAGAACTGAAGAGGATTATCGGATTACAATCTGAACAATCACACGGGAAGTTGCTAAGAATTGTGCTCCGACTTGCAAACATGAGATCTTCATTATCTAATAAATGCAAAACAAATGGAGACTTTGGGTCTCCAGCTTTTCAAAATGTTCTCTTGCCAATAATCTTAAGTTTCTCCTCGGGAGTTTCAGATGAGATCTCAACAATGACTCAAACTGTGCTCAGGTTTATCAAGACACTAAAATCTGCAAAGAATAACATAAGATCTCTTTAATATCTATTTTTTCCCCTCCATGTCAGCAATAGCTTAAATGCAAATGAAAAGCAGACCTCTACTTCTCAAAATGTTCTCTTGCAAATAATCAAAAATCCTAAAAAAAAGTCCTAAAACAGGAATCATTTTCCTGAAGAAAAGTAATACATATCTATATTAAAAAAATATGAAACATTATAAGAAATTTGATTTCTTTGATTTGATTATAAGAAAATTTTATGACGTTTTTTTGAGATTCATCCTGAGAGGTGATTCACTCTGAATTATTACTCTATCTTGGTGTATGATAGAACTACATGCAAAGAGCGAGAGAGAGAGAGAGAGAGAGGTGGGCATCCAGAACCTCACCCTCAGATAAGAATGGGCTAAAGTCTGACCGCCGAACAAACACTGAACCAGTGGACGAGATAAACCGTGATAAGAACACTCACATAACACACAAACACAACACAGCACACACACACACACCCCACACACGCACACACACACACACAAAAACACACAACACACACACACACCACGCACGCACACACGCACGACCTATCACGCCCTCCACACACACACCACACCAAACAAAACACAAACACAAAACACGCACACACACACACCAATTCAGCACACGCACTGCACACACGCACGCAACTCTCACGCACTTTCACACACACACACACACACACACGCAAGCACACACGCACGAACTTCACGCACTCTAACCAACCATCACCACACCACATCACACACACACTCACGCACACTCATTCACTCACTCACACACTCTCATTCACTCACTCTCACACTCTCATTCACTCTCACACACACACACTCACACGCACACACCACACAGGTTTGTTTTGTGAATTGTGGGACATTCCATAGGCGTAATGGTTTTATACTGTACAGACCATATATTCAATTGCCCTACACCAACCCTACCCCTAAAACCTACCCCTCACAGGAAACTTTTGCATTGCAGCTGCAAACACTCCATTCTGTGTGATTATAAGCTTTTTTTTTTGTTGTTGTTTTGAAAAGTGGGGCCATGGGTTGTCAGGAAAAGTGCAACCTTCTCCTTGGGTATATGTTATACCTTTGTCATTATACAAATTTATGTCCTCATTTGTCACAAAAACGCGCACACACTCACACACACACACACACACTCTCCTTCACCACAACACATCACACTACACACAGTTGGTTTTATTTGCCAATATCAGCGCAATCGCAGTTGTGACACGTCGTCATAATCAGGTTTTGTGTGGTTTTGTGTTATTAGCGAGGGCCTCATGACCTCTGACCAGCTCCAGTTATACAAAACCACTAATAAAAACGTCAAAACCCCACTGTATATCCATACATTTGTTCAACTTTATGCTGTATTTTGATCCTGTGGAGCTTAAATCTGGCCTTGACCGGATCATGATGATGTAATAAAATCATTCATCACATGACTGAAGTTCTGAGTCCAGAGGATCATTGCTTGCTTTGGTTTTCTCAAGAGATCTGATTGAGTTCTCATATTAGATCTGTTTCAGATGTTTCTTCTCAAATACTTGAAGAGACAGAAAAACACACAAATGAGTCACTGGTTGTCATTCAGTAAGAGAAAATTATTATAAATAATAATAATAATAACGGCAAAAACACACCACAAAATTACTAAAATTAGAAATTAGAAAACGAATAAATATTAGTTATAGATAAAGATAACATATTAATATTAAAATGAAGTTAATGAAATTTATAATAAATTAAGAAATTGACATATAAATATGCATTAGTATTTAATACTAAAAATGCAGAAAATAAATAAATGAAACAGAAATAAAAATGTATAAAACATAATAGACATTTTAAAATAAACATTTATTTTAAAAACTATACCACCTTACAAAAATACAAAACTAAAAAATACATTGTGGTGGTGATAATTTATATATATTGTAAAGTAAAATTAATAATAAGTTGGATAAATATTAAACCACTAAAATAGGATCAAGAATACAAATATCACCATAATTGAACGAAACAAATAGAACACTACAAAAATTACTGAAAACTGAAAAAATGAAAAAAATAAAAACTATAAAATTAATACAGATATAAATTAGTACACAAACACAATATAATTAAACAGAAGTACTAATAATAATAAATATAAATACTACCTATTTCATTTGAAAAGAAAAATTAGCAAAAATCGCATAAAGAATTCATAGACATATGTTAAAAAATGTTTTAATAAAAAGGAGCAAAAACCACAACTTATTTTATTAAAACGTAAACTAAAATGAAAACAAAAAATCTAAAAATAAAATCTTTAATATAATATGAACAAATCATATAAATAAAAATTAAAAATAATTCCTATAAATCCTGAATATAAAAAAAAACTATAATAGTTATTAAACGATATAAAATAACCTGTGTTATGGGCGCGCACACAATCATAGGAAATAATAGCACAGGAGAGTTCTCAATTCAGCAGGGCATACCGCTGATAAGTGAGGAAAATAGCTTCTTGTCGAGGATGCACTCAACACGTGCACACACACACACCACACACACACACACACACACACACACACACAGACACACACACTCACACACACACACACATCACACAACACACACACACACACATACACACCACACACACACACCACTCCCTCACACCCCCCAACCCACACGACTACTCCCTCACACCATCATCACTCAACACTCACACACAACACACCCACACCACCCCACACACCACACAACACCACACATCACTCCCACTCACTCACTCATCAATCACTACACACACACAACACACACACATCATCACTCACTCACTCACTCCACCATACACCCCCCACACACCCACACAACACACACACACACACACCACACACACACTCACTCATCCCACACCACACAACACACACCTCACTCACTCACTATCACACACACAACACAACACACACACACCACACACACAACACACACACACACACACGCACTCACTCACTCACTCACACACAAAACACACACACACACACACACACACACACACACACATCACACACACACACACACACTCTCTCACACACACACACACAAACAAAAACAAACACACACACACACACACAACACACACACACACACAACAACACACCACAAACACACACACACACACACACACCACCACAGCACACCCCCACAGACACCCAAACACACACCACACACACACACCACCAACCACACTCATCACTCTCACTCACACAACCCAAACACACAAATACACAAAACAACACATACAGACATCTTCGACACCACACACACACACACACACACACACACACACTCACTCACTCACTCACGCACCACACACACACACAACACACACACACACACACACACACTACACTCACTCACTCACTCACTCACACTCACACACACACAAACACACACACTCTCACACACACTCTCACACACACACACACCACAAACACACACAAACACACAGGCACACTATAGTGTCAAAATAAAGAGGCTGTGGAGGATCTCGAACAATAGACTCACAGACGGGCCTATTCGTATGAGCTATCCAGACTGTCTCTGTTAGTCTAAACCCCCTTGAGCTCCGCCGGACCCCTTATCATCTCAGGCCCGGCTGACGTCAGGCTCCTGCTGATAGAGCCGGGGCCCGCTGAGCTGTGGGAATCGCCACACGAGGCCAAACCAGCGTCCAGAACCCACACCGACTCTTACAGTACAGGGACGAGATGGGTTGCACAGCCTGATCACGGGCAAAACTTTTCATTAAAACAGCAACTCCCAAACTTTGTTTTGTCAGCAAAACTACTTTGAGCTCAAACATTTACTCTCCCTGAGATTTTAAGTTAACATTTCAATAACTTAATAAACCATTTGAATGTTCATGGTGATCTGCGGCGGTTAATGGTCTAAAACATGTTGTAAATGAAAAAAAAAATGCATTTTTAGTAACGGTTTTGTTTGTATTTTGAAATTATTTAAATTTTTAAAATGTATTTAACCACACATTTGCGTTTTCATGTTCACAAGACATGCAGCAAATAAGGCATCAATATTCTATTAATAGTTGTATGCTAATATAAAAAGTGTACTAATAAAATTCTATAAAAGAATAATTATTAAAATATTTTATTATAAACCGTGTTTTGTTTGTTTGTATTTGAAAATATTTACATATGTTAAAAGTGTTTTGACTGACATGTATCGGTGTTATGGTATACATGACATGCAACAAATTAAATATTAAATAAAACCATTTTATATTCTATAAAATAATTATTAATAATATTGAAAAATCTTATAATAATAAATAATGTCCTATTAAAATAATGAAAATCGGAACTAGTAAAGCTTGCTTATAGTTATAATGTAACATTTGTAATGTTACAAAAATAATGTTTCATTTAGAATGTTTATAATGTTACATTTATGTTACAAACGATTCTATTTCAAATAAATGCTGTTCTTTTGAAGTTTCTATTCATCTGTGAATCCTGAAAAATAAAATGTATCACAGTTTCCACAAAAATATTAACTGTTTTCAACATTGATAATAATCAGAAATGTTTCTCGAGCAGCAGATCAGCATATTATACTGATTTCTGAAGATCATGTGACACTGAAGACTGGCGGAATGATGCTGAAAATACAGCTTTGATCACAAGAATAAATTACAATTTGCAAAATATTCACATAGAACACAGATATTGTACATTTAAATAATATTTCACATTTTTTTACTGTATTTTTGATTAAATAAATGCAGCCTTGGTGAGCAGAAGAGACTCTTTCAAAAGTTTAACCGAGTCCGACCCCAAACTTTTGAACAGTAACCAAATTTATCACCTAAACCCATTCAGGACACCTTCACAATTTCACAACCTTCACAAATGACCTCTGAACCCGGATTAATGCTCAAATGCGTATATGAAGTCACCGCGCAGAAATTAAGAGGAGAATAAACTTGCAGATGTGCACTCTTTATTTTGACACTTATCAAACGCTCCATAAAATATTGTTTAAAATAACAGAAAAGCAAAGACATTCATAATGTGACTCATCATTGGAGATCATCTCTATAATATCCAGTTTTTACAGCACTGAGTCATACATTCCAGCAGTGTGTAAACGGGCAGACAGCAGGTTAACATGGAAAAATGAGCTGAAACTGATTGTTCACGCGTTCTGCAAACACAGTCTCGTTCTTTATATCTAATGTGTTTGTGTTACTACAGCGGTAACAGCCATCTCCTCCAGGACTCAAGGGGGCGATAGAGTTTCCTTCAAACATCTGCGCCATTAAACTCAAGGAGCTGAAGGTTCCTTCACACTCCCATCTTAACTGCAGTTGCTCAGCTTGTATGGCTCTGGAAAATACATGGCAAAAAAAACAAAAAAAAAAAAAAAAAATACAGATCGGGACGCTGAATTTTCCTGGGTCATTGAACTGTCAATGATTTTTAACATCGGCGAAGAGTTTGCAACTGATTGCTATACATTTGAAATCTTCGCAGAAGGGAAAAATCATTGACGTTTCATGCTGTTAAGACACCTCTCTCTCTCTCTCTCAAAAAAATAAATAAAATACATAATGAATAAAGATATATATATATTTTAACCAAAATAAAATTAAGTAAAATGGTAATATGTAAAAGGACATGTTATATATAAAGATAGTATCCCATATTGACACCATAGCAAACAACTTCAAGAAAACAATACATATATTTATGAATAATACATATAAAAAAGTTAAGTTAAAAAGCAATCTATCTCTTAATCTTATTTAAAAAGTATAGATCTATTTTAAAATTAAAATAAATTAATTGTCAATATTACTGTTCAAGCATATATATTCGGGCAAAATACATATTGCAGGGTAACTTTTTTATAAAAAATCTCTGTTTATAAGAAAACAATAAGACACAATAATTTTCTTAATAATATAAAAATAAAAAATAAAATAATGTAAAATAAAAAGCGTTTACTAAAAATGTTTATTTGCATATAGAATTTTTTTCGAAATAAATAAAAATTAAATAATCTTGTATTTGTTGATATAATAATTTTTTTTTTTTTTATATACATGTCAGGTGACTCTGATAAATACATTTTGCATGACCACAAAAAGATATATTATTATATAGTATAATAATGTGTGTGTGTGTGTTATATTTATAATATATACACTGCATAATATATATTTATCACAGTGCAATCACACAGTGCATTGCTCAAATGTCTGCAGAATGTGCATTTGAGCCGCAATTGAGCTCAGACACAGAAATTCAGCTTGAGCAGCCAGATAATTCTGCCATGCCTTATGTGGTGTGTGTGCGGGTTGTGGTGTGAGTATCACTCACTCACTCACTCACTCACCACTCACTCACACACACACACACACAACACACACTCACAACACACCACACACACACACACACTCACACACACACACACACACACACACACACCACACACACACACACACACACAACAAACACACACACACACACACAAACACACACAAACACACACACTCACACACAACACACTCCAGACACACACTCACACACTCTCGACACAAGCACAACAAACACGCACCACACACACACACGACATCCCACGCACGCACCACACACACACACACACACCACACCACACACACACACACTCACACACACACACACTCTCTCACACACAACTCTAGCACACACACACACACACACACACACCGCAAACAACGCACGCACACACACACACACACACACCTCACACACACTCACACACACACGCACACACACCACACACACACACGCACGCACGCACAACCCACACACACACACACACACGCCTGAAGGAATCAAATGGGCTCGTCTACCTCAAAATCCACTGTCAGCTAGATCTGCTGTTCACTGAATCTCAAAGCTCTCAGATGAACCTCTCTCTCGCTCTCTCTCTCTCTCAGTCTCTCTGTCTCTCTCTCGCTCAGCGCCAGGTGTGTTTTGGCCGATAGCGCAGTGATAAGCAGATCTGTAACAGTGTTTCTGCTGGAGGAGGAAACATGGCCTTGAGCGTCAGGCGGAGAGACGGGAAGGGAGGAAGATTTCTCTCTTTTCGTCTCACTCTCTTTGTCAGACACACACTCCCTAAATTTCTTTTGCAGCCGCCGCGACCTTGCATGTAAATAATTATTCAAGAAATGAAAAAAGAAAGGATAAAACGGGCAGAAAGCCTCTTTATTTTCCTCTAGTGTTTCTTGGGAAACATTCTGCTCACTTTAGATCAAACTACAGTAAATATAATTGTATAATGCTGTGTTTTCTAACTTGGAAAGTGTGCGTTTCTATCTTGCCACTTAGAAAACTGCAACAGAACAACATTTGAAGATATACTGTCTTGAAAACCTGAAAATGAATGATAAACATTCACTTTGAAGCGGAAATAAAATGAATCAATGAATTAAAGTTTCTACATTAAATGATTTTAGCATAATTTACCATGTAAAACATGGTAAAACATAGTAAATGATAAGTAAATACAGTAAGTAAATGTGTTGATAAATACTTACAAAAACAAATATTGCCTTGCATAGCATTGTTAATTGTCTGCAGTTTGGCTGCAGTATGCTAATCAACAGTAAGGAGGTTAACCAATCACATCACACGGAGCTCTACAATGCTTGATTCTGATTGGTCAATCGCTGAATTCCACAGGCAAATGTATTTACATTAACATTTAGTCATTTAGCAGAGGCTTTTATCCAAAGCGACTTACAAATGAGGACAATGGAAGCAATCAAAACCAACAAAAGAGCAGTGATACGCAAGTGCTATAACAAGTCTGTTAGCTTAACTTAGTACACGTAGCAAGTTTTTTTTTTATTATAAATAAAAAGAAAACAGAGAGAATAGAAAAAGAATAGAGCAAGCTAGTATTAGAGGCCTTTTTTTGCTTTTGTTAATTGTATAATAAATAAAAAGAAAACAAAGATAGAATACAAAAAGATTAGAGAAGCAAGTGTTTGTTTTTTTAAGAAAACAAGCAGTTAGTAAATAAATAGAGTGCAAGTCTAAAAGGGGCACATTAAAAAAAATTAAGAATAGAATTAGAATAGAGAGTGCTAGTGTTAGAGGGTCAAATAAAGGTGGAAGATGTGTTTTTAGTCGTTTCTTGTAGATGGGTAAGGACTCAGCTGCTGGGATTGATTTGGGCAGGTCATTCCACCATGAGGGAACAGTTAATGAAAAAGTCTGGGAAAGTGATTTTGTGCTTCTTTGAGATGGCACAACAATACGCCGTTCACTTGCAGAACGCAAACTTCTAGAGGGCACATAACTCTGAAGTAATGAATTTAGGTAAAGGGGTGCAGAGCCAGTGGTGGTTTTGTAGGCAAACATTAATGCCTTTAATTTTATGCGAGCAGCTATTGGTAGCCAGTGCAAATTGATAAACAGAGGTGTGACGTGTATTCTTTTCGGCTCATTAAAAATGTATCTTGCTGCCGCATTCTGGATTAATTGTAAAGGTTTGATAGAAGTGGCTTGAAGACCTGCCAAGAGAGCATTGCAATAGTCCAGCCTGGACAGAACAAGAGCTTGAACAAGGAGTTGTGAAGCATGTTCCGAAAGAAAGGGCCTGATCTTCTGGATGTTGAATAAAGCAAATCTGCAGGACCGGACAGTTTTAGCAATGTGGTCTGAGAAAGCCAGCTGATCATCAATCATAACTCCAAGGTTTCTGGCTGTTTTTGAAGGAGTTATGGTTGATGAGCCTAACTGAATGGTGAAAATGTGATGAAACGATGGGATTGATGAAACCACAAGCAGTTCTGTCTTGGCAAGGTTGAGTTGAAGGTGATGGTCCAGCAAGAAATGTCTGTTAAACAATCTGAGATGCGAGCAGCTATCGTCGACTCATCAGGATGGAATGAGAGGTAGAGTTGAGTGTCATCAGCATAGCAGTGATATGAAAAGCCATGTTTCTGAATGACAGAACCTAATGATGCCATGTAGACAGAGAAGAGAAGTGGTCCAAGAACTGAGCCCTGAGGCACCCCAGTAGTTAGATGTTGTAACTTGGACACCTCACCCCTCTAAGATATCTTAAATAAGATACCTTATTTAAAATGTATATTTAAATGCAATCCCTTAACTTAGGATTTCTCAAATAGTAATGAATAATAATTCAGTAAATTACACATGTATTATGGTTAAGTGAAACAAAAACCATTTAAAAACATTTTCGTTATTTGAAGTTTCGCTACTTTAAAAAAAAAATTGATTTCAGCTAGTTGCCAAGGCAACACATTATTTTTGTACATTCATTTTAGTTATACTTGAACTACTAAAATAACTAAAACTGAAATAAAAATGAATACAAACTATATAGACATTTTAAAAAAGCAAAAACTAATAAAAATGGTAAAAAACAACATTTCTAAAACATTAAAATAGTAAGTTAGCAAAATCTAGAAATAAAAAACATAAAAAATGAAATAACAGTATGTCAATGATAATCAAGAAATAAAGAACTCTATAATTAATCATAAATATAAATCATAATATTATATATCTATATAAATACTTTAAAATAAAACAATTAGCAATAGTTAATATTAATAATTAATTTGAAAATACAAAAAAGCAAAAAAATTATAAACAATATAAAAATAAATAGTTTATATAATTAAGTAATTCAATTTTTATAAATCAAATAAAAAATTATATCTAATGTATATATATATACATAAATATCTCATGTATTTTTATTGATTTTTATTAAAAAATAATCAAGAAAAAATGTGAAAACACAATATAAGATGCCATGACAGCAACCAAGTTTAAAGCATTAAAAAAAAAATTTGTTTACCTGCACTCATGTGACCGTAACCGAGGGACTGTAAACATGTGAATGACGTTGTTAAACTATGAAATATTAACTTAAAATTTTAGTGAAACTTTGGTATATGATTTAGGCAAAGTGGTTCAGCAGACAGAAAAGTTCGGGAATCCCACACATAAGAAAGAAAGCCCGATGCAAATGAAGAGCGTTAAAAATGATCTGAGAAACGACACATTGACTGACATTAAAGGCAGAATAGGGCTCGGGGTCCACCAACGCCCGTCCACACATGAGTGGTCAGCCTTCGGGTTTCTATCCAGAGAAAAAACAGCATGAAGTCGAGAGTTTGAGAGCGGAGTGATAAGAGCCAGCAGCTCAATTAGTCTCTTAATTAGTTGGAAGAGTTTCAAGAAGTGCCGCCTTCACATTGACAAACCGCCACGGCAGAGACAACTGACAGACACCACCAACACTTGCACAGAACAGTGTGGTGTTGTGGCTTAGGCTGATCTGCGTGTAATTAGTGTGCTGTCTTCTATAGCTGTCTCTACCAAAATAATCGTTGGGATCAGATGCTGACACACACACACACACACACACACACACACACACACACACACAACCACAGAGAAAATCTAAAAACATAAAACAATGAATGAAAACTATAATGTATCTGAATGATACTAAAAAAACTTTGAATCCGCATAAATTGTTCTTGTGCCATTTATCGTAAAAGTAGAACATGGTAACACAAAGGCTATCAATAATCGTAGGTACAATGTATGAGATTGAAACAAATTGGATTTATTGATGATAAATATATAAACCTGGTTATTGTGTATTTGAATCACAGTCAGTTTATTAGTACTATTACAGAAATCTGACCTGTTCCAGTTATGTATGGCAAATATGCATCAGATTAAGTTAGCCCTATGTTTTGGAAATTGAATAAAATAGTCAGTTTATAGTTTGTATAAATATAGTTTATATAATTAAGTAATTTCGAGTTATTTTAATTAAAATTTAAATATATCAGAATTAATTTTAGTTAGATATTAAACATTTGTCCATCATCTTGGATGAGTTTATGTTGAGCAATGCATTTTTTCTCTGAAGGATAATATGCCAGAGGAAAAGATCTTAGAAACAAGACATCCTGAGTGTGTCTACGCTTCCTAAAAATGCTGCCTATGTAGTTTTTGGAGCACGTGTCCAAGTGTGGCCTTCAAAATTAGACTAATAGTTTACTTAAAAAAAGAAAGTAGGGCACTTGAAAGCTTCATTGTAACACGACGTGCATCACTGATATAATGAGGAAAGAGGAGGAAACTTTCAAGAGGGTCATCAGTGTTTACCTGGCCAGTTCAAGACCCAGTTCAAGAGTCCACAGAAAAAAATCACACACACACACACACACACACACAACATGAAGAGGATTCTGCTGGCCTCATTTAACATTTTAAAGGAACGCTCAACTACTTTTGAAAATAGGCTCATTTTGAGTAAACAGATTGAAGTTGTACGTTTCTATCCATTCAGCCTATCTCTGGGTCTGGCGGTAGCACTTTTAGCTGTAGCTTAGCATAGATCATTGAATCTGATTAGACCGTTAGCATCCCGCTCAAAAATGACCAATGGGTGCAGCAGGCGCAATGATATTACGCAGCGCCTGAAATAGTACCCATATCTCATTGGCTGCGCACCATGATACGGCAACCATACCTAGCCATATCAGCCTAGAAAATCACAACTTTTAATTTTCCGTAGGTCTTAGTACACGATGTAACTACAGAGAGTCAAGTTTTAAATAGGAAAAATAAAGAAACTCTTTGGTAACCTTCCCCCACCCTTTTCAGCGATGATGTAACGGTTTAATCAGATTCAATGATCTATGCTAAGTTACAGCTAAAAGTGCTACCGCCAGACCCGGATATCGGCTGAATGGATTCGAAAACGGTGAAATTCAACTGTTTAACTCTAGGGGAGTTGTAAAATTAGCCTATTCTCAAAAATAGTGGAGTGTTCCTTTAGTCTAAAAGAAGGAGGGGATCTTGAATCCGAGCAGATCATATGCACAACAATATCTTTCCACTGGAACCAGACGTAGCAAAGTACCGCAAAACAGGTGTATACAAAGGTTTGAGTCAGTAAGATTAAGAAAAAAAAAAAAAGATTTTATGAGCTAAGGATGCAATTAACTGTTCAAAAGGACTTTGAAGGACAGAGAGATTTATTTCAACTAAATGCTGTTCTTTTGAACTTTTATCATAGGTGAATCCTGAAAAGAAAATCATCACAGTTCACAAAAATGGAAGCGCACAAGTTTCAAACATTGATAATAATCAAATGTTTTTGAGCAGCAAATCAGCATATTAGTTTTCTGGAGGATCATGTGACACTGAAGGCTGGGGTAATGATGCTGACAATTCAGCTTTGATCACAGAAATTAAATTACCGTTTAACAGATATCACATAGAACACAGAGATTTAAATTGTAATAATATTTTCACAATTTTACAGTATTTTGACAAATAATGCGGTCTGTGAGCAGAAGAGACTTCTATGAAAAACATTATAAAAGCGTACTGACCCCCAAAACTTAATTTGACGGTAATGTGGGTGTACATGTGTATATAAGTCTTTATTTAATAAAAAAAAAAAATAAAAAAAAAAAAGTATTTAATAATTTGTAAGAATACTGAGCTACTTGAATGGGTATCAATGGGAAGGAACATGCGTTGTTTTTTGAAATTTTATATATATTGCAAATTTTATCCAATTTTACTTCTCTTACACAGTAAAAGACTATGATTCCAAACCAATCAAGGAATGAACCATCATGATAACATGTGGCTACATATATACGTATATATATTATATATAATGATCAAAAGTTTTGGGATCAGTAAGACTTGTAATGTTTCTAAAGAAGTCTCTTCTGCTCATCAAGGCTGCATTATTTGATAAAAAAAATACAGGAAAAAACTGTAATCTTGCAAAATGTTAATACAATATAAAATAAATGTTTCTATTTTAATATCCTGTACAAGATAATAATTTCTGTGATGCAAGCTGAATTTCATGCATCTATTACTCCAGTATAAAGGTCACATGATCTTCGAAATCATTTCATATGCTGATTTATATTAGAACGATTTTCAAAAATGTATTCAAAAGAACGCGTCTTTAAGTCAAAAATTCACAGAAAAAACTGCAAAATTGAAGCCAGGACACACTCACACTCAACCGAACAGATCTATGAGTCAACAAATATTACTGGTTTTTGGGGACTACTCCATTTGCAAAAAAGCTCAGACGGGTTTTTACAATCATCTGCTCCATTGACTTTACAATTAAAAACACTTATACAGAGCCTGAGGATTCATAGAGCGTATCAAATAGTAATGCCACTTACTATATTTATTTATGGAATCTTTGTGTTAAACTGTTTCAGGAGCACAAATAATTATGGATACTGTACCTTGAGATAAGGGTGATGATCGTAAAGCACTATCTTTAAGGCTCAGTTGTTTTCTAATAAAATTTACGTTTTTATTTCTATATTCTGAAGGGTTTATGAGGGGTTTGATTATCATGCACTTGAGTTTATTGTGCACTTTAGTATTTGTGTCTATAGATTGCAATTATAATAAAGCCCGTTTCTCAAAATGAGGTTTTTTCTCACTACAGTAACAATTACATACACAACGTTATTAGTAAGTTAAGTTACTTTAAGTTAGTTTATATCTGAATGCTTTATATGAGGGTTGTTTATATACATTTGCACTAACATTTTATGCCTAACAGCGAAAATGTTTTTTTTCTTTGGGGTTGGTGTATTTCGATTGTGAAAAAGAGATCCAAACTCTTCTTGTACCAAAAACCTTCGAATTAAAAAATTTTTGCACGAAAAGTTACAAACATAATATTTTACGTTATATCTACTTTACAGACAATACTCCAGCAGACCGCTCCCTTACCAACGCAATGTTATGTCATTGCAAGAGCTTGTTTAAACAGAGTACATAATTGAACATAATTAATTAATTATTTATTATTTATGAGCATGAGTGATGACATATAATATCCAGGCTGCCAAAATATTTACATTAATTTCCCCTTAACACATTTAATTTTCTACTTTTGTTTTACTTGATATTGTTTTTTATTTCTCCTTTTTGCATTATTACCACTGGTTTTATTTTCTTGCAACTGCTTTCATATGCATGTAGGTAAACATTTATGTACAGTATTCGATTTATGTGCTACTGTATATAAATACATCTTTACTTAGATAAAAATGCATAAAAAACTATTTTATTTGCAACAATGTTGCATACTGTATTCAGGCAACTATCTGTTTAAAGCAGCAGGCAGAATGCAGTAAACACAATGCTAGTATTTCATCATTCTAACTAAAACAGAAAGACAGGGAGCGTCTCGTGTCGGTGTGAGTTCAGGCCTCTATCAGGCTGTTTACTGTGTTATCATGGTGTTGTGCTGACTGAAGGACACATCTGACTTCAACGAGTCTCAGCCAGCAGCGCTTTAAACTAGAGATGCACCGATTGCAATTTTCTTGGCCGATTCCGATTTCCGAATTTTTGTTAGTGTGATCTGCCGATACCGATTTTTGCCGATTCCAATTTTCTTTCTAAGAACTATAATTGACAGCATATACAAACAAAAATCAACTTTTCTTCAACACAAAGTTTTAGGTTCATAAAAAAAAACAAAGTCACAAAAGTAATTAATAAATTAAGAACAATTACAAAAATGGCAAACAACAGCACAAATAAATGCTATAGAATAAAGAGAGCTATGAAAAAATACGTTTTTCAGATTAAGTAAGTTTTTATTCAGTTAAGAAATACTAAGAAGTTAAAGAATCAAGTAAACGAACACATTCAGAGTTATTTTACATTGATTACTTTAATTTCGGTCGTTTTATTGTAAAAATTAAAATACAGTTAAGCTTACATTTAAAGTATAAACGTATGGAGTCAAGAGCAGCACGTGATTTTCTTGGTCTTTTGTTCTTTGATTAACAGGACAGACAGCAGCAGTTATATTGGACGCCGTCCCTTAAGAGGGATCCACGGACCCAATATACTGGAATAACATGCTTCTTTTCTCAAAATATCTAACGTTCCAAAACCCTGTGTTTAACTGGATACCGCCAAGACG
Source organism: Sinocyclocheilus anophthalmus (assembly GCA_018155175.1). NCBI lineage: Eukaryota > Metazoa > Chordata > Actinopteri > Cypriniformes > Cyprinidae > Sinocyclocheilus > Sinocyclocheilus anophthalmus. The sequence continues at coordinate 157,503 of JADLZN010011685.1, read as the reverse complement.
GCATTTTGACATAATTTGTATGTTATTTGAACGTTTTAGCGCAGTAGGCAATCATTTGATTTGTGGCTCACAAGCTTTTGAGAATGAGCGAGGCTTGTGCGCTACGCTAAGATAGATCAAGGGTGGTGTGTGCGCGTTTGGTGTAAAGCGGAAACCTGCGGGATGACTAAAATAATGGCAATACAAGACTATTAACCGGAGCGAAGGAGCCGTGTGTGAGAGAGAAGGGGTCGTGGAGAGATGAGAGTGAGAATGCGCGGCTGATGTTATTGCCTGTGCCGCTGGTAACAAAAAGTATTGGCTCGGAATCGGAAAGAAGCGAGAATGATCGTCCGATTCCGATCCCTGGCCGATCAATCGGTGCATCTCTACTCTAAAATCGTAAAGGGATAGTTCACCCAAAAATGAAAATTCTGTCTTAATTTACTCACCCTCATGTCGTTCCAAACCTATGAGTTTCTTTCTTATGTTGAACACAAAAGAAGATATTTGAAGATTGCTGGTAATCAAACAGTTGGTGGTTGCATTGACTTCCATAGTAGAAAAAAAAAATACTATGGAAAGTCAATGGCAACTACCAACTGTTTGATTGATTAACTGAATCTTCAAAATATCTTCTTTGTGTTCAACATAAGAAAGCAACTCATACAGGTTTGGAACGACATGAGGGTGAGTAAATGATGACAGAATTTTCATTTTTGGGTGAACTATCCCTTTAAGGAAATCTACAGGTCTGAACTGAACATCATGAAAGATACCCGCATGTATAAAAAAAGGCCACATTTGAATTCAACGGAAAGTACTTGTCATTTTATTCTAATCATGATCATGTTCTATTTCTTTAAGTGGCAAGGGAGTTCGGCGGGCTCTGATTATGCTAACCTGGGGGGGGGGGGGGGGGGGGGGGGGGGGGGGGGGGGGGGGGGGGGGGGGGGTGGGTCTCCATCTCTTTAAGACAGATCAAATATCAGACCGAGAACGGTCGGACCACCAGAGAAGACACCCGACTATCTCCCAGTTTTCTCCTCTTTCATCTTCTGTCACGAGATCTGCTGCACTTCTGCACATTTCCTTTATCAACTTCTCACACCGCCTCCATCTTTAGAGTCCTCCTCCTATCGCTTCAAGACTAGACACTGCAGGCAAAGTAGAAAGAAAATATCCAAAATACAAATTTAAGTGTTTATTTTATTGCACTTCATCTATTTGCATCTGTAGATTTCAATTACAATATCTTTAAAAGTGTTTCCGCAGCACTTACAAAACTTACGATTATTTCATGTCATATGCTAGATTATGTTCTTGTGGCTCAGTGGTAGAGCATTGGGTTAGCAGTGCAAAAGGTTGTGAGTTCAATTCCCAGGAAACACACATACTGGTAAAAGATGTATAGTCTGAATGCACTGTAAGTCACTTTGGATAAAAGCGTCTGCTAAATGCATAAATAATATATTCTGAAGGTTTTTACTGAGGGGTTTGTTCATAATTAATTCGCCTTATTTTCTGCACTAAAGATACTTGCTTTATAGATTCAATTACAGTTCTTTAAAGTATAGTCTCTAACTGAGTTTTCCTTAACTCAGCAAACATACATACACCAAATTTTACGTTTTTTTGAAGGGTTTTACTGAGGGGTTTGTTCATATAACATTTACCTGATTTATTATGAATAATTTATTTGTGTCTGCAGATTTCAATTACAATACATATCTTTAAAAGCTGTTTTCTCAAAATGAGTTTTTTCTCCACTTCAGCAGCATTTGCATGCACCAAACTTAACAGTTTTATTCCGATCTGTGTTTAGATTTATTTTTTTTTACCAAGGGGTTTGTTTATATATCATACGGCTGAAATTATGCAACAGTTTATTCTGATTTTTTTTTTTACAGTATTTTCTGCTTTATGGAGTGATAAAAAGAGAAATTAAAAATCCTCTGTAAAAACCTTTAACTAAATGACAACCAATCAACAAGAAATTTGAACCTGGCTTACCATGTGTTTAGATTATCTTTTGGAAATTTACACAAATTTTTAGGGGGAGGATATGAATCAGTAGAAAGCATAGAAGAAAGAATTCAAAATACAAACAATGGGTGAATTCTAAATCAGTTGACTGGCTAAGTTCTGATATATCCGTAGCTAGTCTATAGCATGTATCTCTTGGTATTGTGTTCATTGGAAGGATCACGTTCTGCAGGTGTTGCATTTTGGGCCCTCGGTGCTTCAGATATCTTGATTAGTCAAAGCTGTGTCGTGCGACACCATATATGAATCTATCAAAACAGTCTCAAGTGAAGAGCAAAACTATATCTCAATCAAGATATCCAGAAAAATCTGTAATTGGCTAAGACTCGAACGTGCGCAAATTCATCAAGATACCGAGTAAGAGATCTCAGGTTAAATTTCCGAAGCAATCTTGTAAACAATATATGAGCTGCTCTACATCTATGATTATCTATCAAGATGCTTCTTGATGAGTTTGTTCCTTCATCAGATTTGTGGAAATGTAGCATTGCATCAGTGTCTTAGCAATGGATACTTTGCAGTGGATGGGTGCCGTCAGAATGAGAGGCCAAACAGCTGATAAAAAAACCATCACAATAATCCACAAGTAACCCATAACACTCCAGTCCATCAGTAAACATCTGGAGAAGACAAAAGCTGAAACAAATCCAGCACTAAGACGTTTTTACTTTAGTTTAAACCATTGCTTTCAGCTAAAATATAAATCCATAATTCATAATCTTTTCAACTTTGGTCTTCTCCAGATGTTAACTGATGGACTGGAGGGCTGTGGATTATTGTGATGTTTTTATAAAATGTTTGAAATCTCATTCTGACGGCACCCACTCACTACAGAAGATCCATTGGTGAGCAAGAGATGTAATGCAAAATTTCTCCAAACCTGATGAAGAAACAAACTCACCAAGAGTAAATTTGTAGCAACTTCTCCTTTAAGTTCCATGAGTTTTGAAAAACAATTTCTGAGCAATAAACATTTGGCGCTGGTGACAAACATCTCGGATCTGGAGTCAATCTAACGGTGCGGGACAGACAAATCTTTCAGGATGTTTCAGGATGACAGAATGTGTTTGTTTAGCACAGGAACACTGTAGGATTCGGAAGAAAGTTAGACAAGGAAACGGAAACACGAAGAGTGATTTTGAAAAGCGATGCAAACAGAGAGAACCTAGCGCACGAGTTTTGGGGCTTTCAGTGGTTCAACACGATGCTTCCCAGAACCCTGGGGTGCCGCCAACACAAACCATCAAAAACACAGCGGCGCCACGCCGATTCCCAAGACAACTTATCTCTCCTTCAGTGATAATACTGTCAAATAACAGCCAGGATACAGCAGAGAGGAACTAGTTAAACCTCTAGCAGGGCCTGTACATGTTAGGTGACTCTCTGAGGGACAATATGTTTGAATGTGTATCTCATTTTCTCATTTATTCAGTCATTCTCTCGGTTTAAATGTCCATTTAATTTCCCAAAATGTATCAAAAAACAAACATGCACGTCACATTATGTAGGGCTGCACGATAAATCGAAAATAAATCGAAATCACGATTAGACAGAAGCTGCAATTGTCATACGTATCTTTCAGTGAAGCACAGTTCTATGATCAGCAGTAAATCTCCATCCAAAGGCCAGAGCCCCTTCCAAATACGCCGCAGAAGAACCCAGAAAATGCCTATCGCTGACGTGAATAAAACAGAAGATTCACTGCTTTCATTGATTCAAGTGACTAATAAACCAGACTCGGCAATATACGGTTTATGAGTATTTTATTCTTATAATTGCAATAAAATAAAGTATATTATCATGCAATGCCTTATCAGGCTAAATACTATGAATATGTTGCGTGCCTATGCTGTGTAAGAAAGCCATCAGCATCTCACAGAAGGATCTATGCAAACACTAGACGACGTTATGACGTGAGTTTGGAGAAAAAATATGTATTAAAGGTGGTGTTTCACAGGCCTTTCAGATGGAGCAGCATTTACTTCCCAGAGCCGTAGTTCACTGAGAAGCTACGCAAACAGCGGTCTTATCACCTCAATCACCAAACTTCCAAAAAAATATGATCAAAAAGTTTAAAAGAACGTTTCTCAATCAGATCGCGCAATAAAATGCATTGCCGATTTTGTGTAGCTTGTCAGTGAATTATGGCTCTGTGTAGTAAATGCTGCTTCATCTGAAAGTACGTGATGATGATTTACTGCTGATTATAGAACCGGCTTTACTAACAAAATGCGCAAAACAATCGCATTCGATTAATCGTGCAGCCCTAATTATTATGTCTGTCTCATTTTTTATTGGCTGTATTGGCATGCACTCACAAACAAGTGAAAATAAAGAAAAAATGGAAAAAGTAAACAAATAACACACCATAGTCAGTATTAAAATAAACTACATTTTAAAATAAAATTGAATTCAACAAGATATTACAGGGTTTTTTTAAAACCGCGGCGCTTACACACATTTTCAAAACTTTGCCTCTTTTTTTTTTTTTTTAAACTTTACACACAAATCCAAGAACTACACACAAAATGCAAAACGCCTCACATCTCTTGCAAAATGAAGCACTGCATTCAAAATATCACAAACACATCTCAAAAGCATTTGCAAACACCTTTGCCATAATATTAATTCCTGTTAGATTTTAGAGAATGGTGTGTTGTGTTTTGCAAAAAGTGTTTTATGAAATTGAAAACGGAGTAAAAGGCCAAGAATTAGCGTATGGTTTTGCAGATTTGCTGTGTGTGCTTCTGCTGTTTGAGTGTCAGCTTTCAGAAACCGTGTGACAAGTTAAAAAACTGTATATACAGGATACTCTGTTGTACAGATCACAGTATAATAGGCTACAAAAGTAATTGACTGTACTTTACAAACTTGTTATATACAAAAACAAGCCACTGAATATTAAGTAAAATTTGCCTTTAAGGGTCAAAAGTGAGCTGAACCGCAGTAAAACACAATATATGCGTTAACACAGCGACATCTACAGGAACTGAAGAGCATTGCATCTCTACAGTTACTGCTCACAAGTAAGTTCATAACCGATAACGATAACTATAAAGTATAAAAATCGCTCTAATTTTAAGAAAATAACAGAGATCCCATATGTACCATAGTTTTTTTTAAATAGCTTGTATGTGCCTATAAGGCCAGCCTATAAGGCTGTAATGATTTAGTACTATATAAAAAAATGCATATACCATGGCATTTTTTAAGCCTACTGTCATGTCAACCAATTTTGTAATGGCTGGATAGCTTATGTCGTGGCATCTCTACTAAATTCTACACCCTTGAAAATCATAACAATGGTATGCATGTGAAATATGAGGTCAACAGATTCATCCACATTTCACAAAAAGCTTATAGATATGATTATAATATAAGTCAGACACTGAAGTGAGTGAGACATTTTGCTCAGATTTTTTTAATGTTCTTCCGATCTCATTTTGTAAGTGACTTTTTTTCCGTTTTAAAAGATGTTTTCTTTGGATTGTTTGATTGCTCGAAAGAGAATATAGGAAAATATAACAATTAATTTGTGCTTCCTGCTAGCCAAATTTCACATAGGCTACAACATGAACAAAGATCTGGTTCTAAACCTCTCTTTTCTTTACTCAAAGTTGTTCTAGACAAGTACATGGAAACTATTCAAAGTTCTGTTAATCCTAAAACAGTGAAAACTGCATCTCTAAATTCATATGTCCTCTGAAAGTGGAAAAAAAACATGGTTACTATAGTTAAACCATGGTAACCTCAACTTAACCATGATTTTGCTACACTAACCATAGTTTAAAAATGGCATTTGTAATAGGAAAACTTGTGTATACAAAACAAACAAACAAACAAAAACAAAAACAAAAACATGGTTAGGCTTCTACACTTCATAGTAAATTTTCTTAAGGGATTTGTATTCGCACATTCTTTCTTTCTATTTTTTTTTATAACTGTACTGCCTTGGTTTGGTTTTGTTTTGTACTGTTTAACAAAGAAAGAAAGAAAGAAATCAGAAAAAAAAGATTCACGATTACACGCTCAGAGTCCCGTCTGAATAACAATATTAAGGAACCCGCTCCAGAAGTCCCGATCTGAATCAAAGATTCATGAACCCAGTCCGAAGCCCGAATCTGAATCCAAATGATTCAGAAACAGCTCCGAAGTTCCGATCTGAACCAAATGATTCACGATAAGTGCTCTGTAGTTCCGATCTGAATCAAATGATTCATGAACCAGTTCCGAAGTCCCGATCTGAATCAAATGATTCATGAACCAGCTCCGAAGTCCCGATCTGAATCAAAATATTCCCAATACATGCTCCGAAGTCCCGATCTGAATCAAATGATTCATGAACCAGTTCCGAAGTTCCGATCTGAATCAAAGATACGTGAACCCGCTCCGGAGTTCCGATCTGAATCAAATGATTCATGAACCAGTTCCGAAGTCCCGATCTGAATCAAATGATTCATGAACCAGCTCCGAAGTCCCGATCTGAATCAAATGATTCATGAACCAGCTCCGAAGTCCCGATCTGAATCAAATGATTAACAAGAATTGCTCCGAAGTCCCGATCTGAATCAATGATCATGAACCAGTTCCGGAAGCCGATCTGAATTCAAATGATTCATGAACAGATCGAGTCCCGATCTGAATCAAATGATCAGACCAGCTCCGAGTAGTCCCGATCTGATCAAATGATTCATTGAAACCAGGTCCGATTACCGATCGGATCAAATGATCATGAACCAGGTCCGAAGTCCCGTCTGATCAAGATTAGAACCAGTTCGAAGTCGATCTGAATCAAATATTCATGAACCAGCTCGAAGTCCGATCTGACCTCAAAGGATTCAGAACAGTCCGGAAGTCCCGATCTGAAATCAATGCTTCATGAAAACCAAGCTCGAGTCCGATCGAATCAAATGATTCATGAACCAGTTCGAGTCCCGATCTGAATCCAAATGATCAGAACCAGTTCCGAAGTCCCGATCTGAATCAAATGATTCATGAACCAGCTCCGAAGTCCGATATGAATCAAATTATCATGAAACCAGCTCGAGTTCCCGCTCGAATAAAATGATTCATGAACAGCGCCAGTACCGATCTGAATCAAATGTTCATGAACCAGCTCCGAAGTACGATCTGAATCAAATGATCATGAAACCATTTCGAAAGTCGATCTGATCAATGATTCATGAACCAGTTCCGAAGTCCCGATCTGAATCAAATGATTCATGAACCAGCTCCGAAGTCCCGATCTGAATCAAATGATTCATGAACCAGTTCCGAGTCCCGAATGGAACAATGATTCATGAACCAGGGAGCCGAAGTCGAGACGATCTGAATCAAATGATTCATGAACCAGCTCCCGATCTGAATTAAATGGTTCATGGACCAGTTCCGAAGTCCGATCTGACAAATGATTCATGAACCAGATCCCATGAAAGGTCGGATCACAACCGACCACGATTCGAGCTACGCGCTCGAAGTGCGATTGAATCAATAGTGGGCTTGTAATAAGAAAAAATGGAAGCATCGTTATTTGAACAAACTCCAACCCTAGCCCTAACAACAACCCAAAAGGCATAGCAATGCCCTAGCAACCAGCTAGGGGTGCATTTCCCAAAAGCTATTGTAGCAAGTTCCATCGTTACCAATAGAGCTCAATAAACTTGCGACCATATTGATTTTGGGAAACGCACCCCAGAACGTGCACAAAACTGCATAGCAATAGGCTAAAACAATCCACACAGCTTAGCAACGCCCTGACAACCACCCACAGCGTCATCACAGCATAAGTTTTTGGCAGTTTTTTCTTCATAAATGTAAAAATACATATCTTCCCTAATAAACACTAGTATTTCTTTCAAGAAATGAACATCTAGGTCAAGTTAACTTTTCTGTCTAGCACAACAAATATACACATGGACAAAAAATGGCTGTGACTGTTTTATACTCGCTTCCTTGCAGCAGGTGGTTTATCTTCTTCTTCCAAATCGCTTTTGCGCTTGTGTTTTTTGTCCCAGCGCAGGCTCCGTCTCAGCTGAACTGCATGACAGTCTCGATACAGTGTAGCGTTCGGTTTGTACACAAGAGTTCTCAACATGTCACTCATGCAGGCGCTCGCGGATTGTAAGGGTTATTGATTTGTTTCTTCTTCGAATTCTGTCAGATATCATCAATGTCTTTTAGAAACCGTCTTATTTATTAAACGCGAAGATGTAGATATACACCAACATTTGTTATTAATATTTAAATGTTCCTTCAGCAGGGTTTCTTCTCATTTGCATATTAGATTGTTTCTGGTTATTTCATTTATATCAATATTTATAAGTAAAGATGCATTTTTGAAGAACCAACCTAAAATTGTTAAAGAAGTTGACTTTATTTTTAATTTTTGTTTTAAATATCTCAGAAATTTTACTGTAGTATTATATTATTATTATTATATTATTATAACTATTAAACAGTTGAGTCAATTTTTTGGAATGTCTTGTGATGAATAGAAAGGTCCAAAGATCTGATTTATAGGAAATAATAATACTATATATCTATAATATATATATATACTATATATATATATATATTATATTATATACTATATATATATATAGTTGTGTGTGTGTGTGTGTCTGTGTGTGTCTGGTGTGTGTGTTCCTCTTATATATATAATATGTCTGTATGTATGTATGTATGTGGGTGTGTGTGTGTATATTAGTATATATATGTGGGTGTGTGTGTGTGTGTGTGGGTGTGTGTGTGTGTGTATATGTATGTATGTACAGTATGCATGTATGGTGTGTGGTAATATATAATCAAGCGAGTAGTCAACAGAAGAGACAGACGGCTGCACGTGAGTGTCCTGCTTAATACTTGGTTATAGATCTGCTGTTGGAATTAGTACTTGCTGCGAAGAAGGAATATTTCGTTTTCTGCCTATTCTACGTTATATTTTTGTTTGCGTTTGTATTTGATTGCACTTTCTGGTAATTATAACAACTGCCCTCGGCTAAGAAGGAGCGCGCGTAATTTAATTGCTCCCTTCCTGCGTTGAAGGGCGAACTGTAGTTTCGATTGGAGGAATTGTCCTGCTATAGACTATGGGCTGTGCTAATTAGAAGGCGGCCACAACTGTTTTCACTGTAGTGTCTTAGACTGTGTATTCATCTGATGTCTGTGCGCTGACGCGGAAGCAACAGCGGAAGCGTTCAACCCTCCTCGTGTGAAGACCAACGAGTGTAAAGACCTGCGACTATACCTGCGCGACTTCACCGAGCAACGAAACCGGCAAAGCACTTAAGTATAATTTTTATCTTCCATGTACTCACTCTCCTTTTCTTTCCTCTCTTTTCCACCTCTATCATGTGCTTCCAAAACATTCCGGGGTCTCTCGACGACGCTTACGGTCACCCGCAGACGGACAACGAATGTTGCTAACTGCATCCTATCTATACAGCCTCTACTGCACCGCTTTCTTTCTCTATGGGTCTCGGAATTGGCATCAGCTGTCAACAAAGCAGGACTTCATGTCTCTTTTTCTGTAAACGCAACACTTAGATCGTAGGGCTTCGAGGGATGAGACTGAGTGCGTCCAGAAGGCCTCCGCACCCCACCTTCTGAGTTCTGCACGTGGTGCTCATCTCTCTACCCACTGTCAGGGTATGGCACGGGGTGGGGGCTACTATGTACCTGAGACTGATTGCTAGACCGTTCTTGCTCCCGCGCAAACAAATGAATTTACAAAATACAAAACACAAACCCCAAACTTGAGTAAAAAAAAAATTATTCTTTTGGAATACATACTCACTTGACCTTCTCATGCAATCTTTATTCATGGACTCAATATAGGTCCATCTACATAGTGCATGTCTACTTATAACGAGCTGTACGCTGCTTGTAATAACTCCAGTTCTGTGGTAGATTTGACAGCGCCTGCCTGGTGCAGAGTTCTAGAGAGTCCACCTTGCCTGCAGAAGAGTAGGATAGGGTGCGATTTGTATAGTCTCGTCGATTCCCAGAGTGTTGATGGCATGTCCACCGCTTTTAGTCTCTTGTGGACTGCCGCAAATCGTTCGCACACTCGCTTCAGCGTTTCTCTCTATCCCTACACACACTCCCGGGCTGCCAGTTGCGCTACGTCATGTGTCCGACCTTCAGCAATGACATTCCTTGCGTTCCATAGTGTGATCCTCATAGAGTGCATACTGAGCCACAACTTTCGAAATCCCGCCAGCACCAATACCTCGTGCGCAAGACTCTATGACTGCACTCATTGATACCCCTCATTGTACCACAACGCTCACGTTGGTACTTGTCAGCGACCGTCATTCTGGTCAGTATACCTGACGTTACATAGTGTCGGTTAGTGTCATTCTCTTGTGCTCTTGTTGTCTACATTTCAGAACTAGTAACCACCTATTCCTGTTTTGCTGACCTGTCCCGGCAGTATACCACCTGCCAATATCCGTCGCGCTAAATGTGTTTAGCCCACGAACATACCTCATACTCATCACGTTTCCCTCCTATTCCACACCTGGATATTTCCTCCGTTGTAGTCTCCGTGCTCTTCCAGGGCAGGCGCTAACCAATTTCTATCTGATGGATGTGAGAGGCAGCAATGACATTATATGGCTCTACTTTAATCTTTTGTACTAGTATGATTTATTTTCCCCCTCTCTCCAGCAGGCTCAGTCTCCACCCAGCACGGGGCTGCAACTGACACTTCTTACTGAGTCACTCCTGGTGTGATCGACGCACTGTTCTTGTCTCTGCTCCTTTTCTTTTTCCTTTATTCTTTTTCACCCTTCCTTCTTTGTGAACATCGATCCCAACTCAGAGCAGCAGAGAGAAAATGTCGCAAATTGAAAGATCCGTTAGACCTGAGTATGTATCAGTTTTTGCTTTCATCTTTCTCTGCTGAAGTACATAATGCCAAATCTTCATACTTCCACAACAACATCAACAGCGCTCCAGACACACGTAATCTCTTCAAAACCTTCCATTCTCTCCTCTGTCCCCCTCCACCACCTCCTACCACTTCTATAACAGATGATGATTTCGCCACATTCTTCACAGAAAAAACTAGAACAATCAGTAGTCAATTCTCAACCCCACACACATAAGACTTCAAACCAACCACAACCACTGCTAAAACTCCCATCTTCTCCATCTGTCCCCTCACTGAGGCAGAAGTATAAAAACTTCTCCTCTCCAGCCATTCTACAACATGCCCTCTAGACCAAATCCCCTCACACCTTCTCCAAGCAATCCCTCCTACACTCTTACCAGCACTCACACAAAACATCAACACATCTCTCCTCACAGGCACCATCCCCACTGCATTCAAGCAGGCTCGGGTAACCCCACTGCTCAAAAAACATACATTAAACACTTCACTTACAGATAACTACAGACCTATCTCGCTCCTTCCTTTCTTAGCAAAAACACTCGAAAGAGTTGTTTTCAACCAGATATCATTGTTTCTTTCACAGAACAACAAACTGGATCCTAACCAGTAAGGTTTCAGGAGTGGCCATTCAACCGAGACTGCGCTACTGTCAGTCACAGAAACCTTGCGGATTGCAAAAGCTGATTCCAAATCATCATTCCTTATTCTGCTGGATCTTTCTGCTGATTTTGACACTGTCAATCATCAGATCCTACTGTCTGCCCTCTCTTCAATGGGCATCACAGGGATTCCACTTAGCTGGTTTCAATCCTGTCTCACTGGTAGGTCTTTCAGGGTGTCTTGGGGAGGGGAGGTATCCAAAGCACATAAACTTGTCACTGGGGTTCCTCAGGGAACAGTTCTTGGACCCCTCCTCTTCTCCATTTACACAACATCACTGGGTCCCATCATACGGGCACATGGCTTCTCCTACCATTGCTACGCTGATGACACACAGCTCAATCTTTCATTTCAACCAGATGATCCAAAGGTAGCTGCACGGATCTCAGGCTGCCAGGCAGACATCTCGGCATGGATGAAAGAAAATCACCTACAGCTCAACCTGGCAAAGAATGAGCTCCTTGTCTTCCCTGCCACTCCAACTCTAAAGCATGATTTCACCATCCAGCTAGGTTCGTCTACAATTACCCCATCAACTTCGGTAAGAAATCTTGGTGTAACTTTTGATAAACAGCTGACCTTCAAAGACCACATTGCAAAAAAAAGCTCGATCTTGCAGGTTTGCATTGCAAAACATCAGAAAGATCAGGCCCTTTCTAACGGCGCAGCGGCACAACTTTGTCCAGGCCCTGTCAGCTCTAGGCTGACTTGACTGCAGTCCTGCGGACCCTCCATCTCACAGCACACCTCAACTCCTACAATGACCAGACTGCGCGGCAGCCCCCCCCCCCTGGCGCGTGTGGCTACGATGCGCTAGAACCAACGCCGAGCTGTTACACCTTCTTATCTCCTTGCCTGGCTACCCGGCCCGACCGACGAGGAGCTCAAACGCGCGGCGCCCACAGAAAATCAGGGAGGGCGACAAGAACATTGGATAGCAGCATTGCAGGACCCATGAACAGCCACAGGACGCCCGCAGGGGAATAGTGATGAACAAAGCGCAACACGCACTCCTGAGTCTCAGCAAGAAAAGAGGGTACTACGAAATTGAAATACCCCCTCCCAAGATAGTCTGATCCAGAACGCGAGGGGGAAGTATGGAGCTGACGCCACCGATAGCGAGGTAACCGAAATCTCAGCAGAGGCAGGAATCAAGTCAAGTCGAAACTTTCCAGTACATTCTCGTTCACCACTCCTGGCTGTTGGAACGATCTTCCCACCCCTATCCGAAATGCTGAATCCCTGACAATTTCAAGCGACAGCTGAAAAACTCATCTCTCTTCACGAAGTACTTGACTACCATCAGTAACAAACGAAAATGAAATAAAAATAGACAGAAAAGAATAAAGATAGAAATAAACAAGAAACAGTCAAAAACAAAACTCTTATTTATTCCTTCTCTTTCTCGGCTTGACGTATTTGCACAATGTCTAAAGAAACTTGGCTTACAACACTTCTTGTGTCTGTTTGCCTAGTCTTAAGAAGAACGCCTAATTAATCCCCCAATGTAAGTTCGCTGTGGATCACAGCGTTCTGTAATGACAAATGTAAATATATAAGATATATGTATGTATGTATGTATGTGTGGGTTGTGTGGATATATATATATAGTGTGTGGTGTGTTATATGTATGATGTATGATGTGTGTGGTGGATATTACCCTTATATATATATATATATATGTATGTATGTATGTGTGTGGTGTGGATGTGCGCTTAGCATAGGTGAGAATATACTATTACTATATGTATGTATGTGTGTGTGGGGTGTGTGTGTGTGAAAAGAGAGATGCTATATAGGTATGTAGGTTTGTGTGTGTATGTGTGTGTGTGTAATATATATATATATATATATATATTGTATATATATATATATGTGTGTGTGGGTGTGTGTGTGTGTGGCGCGAGTTGTGTGTGATGTATATTTATATATATGTGGCTGGTGGGTATATTATGTATGTATGTAGTCTGTCTGTGTGTGGTGGTAGTGTATATTATACTACAGTGGGTACGGGAAAGTATTCAGGACCCCTTTGAAATTTTTAACTCTGTGATCTTGCAGCCATTTGCTAAACATTTAAGTTCTTTTTGTTCCTCATTAATGTACAAACAGCACCCTATATTGACAGAAAAACACAGAATTTTTTTTTGCAGATTTATTAAAAAAGAAACTGAAATATCACATGGTTTTAAGTATTCCGACCCTTTGCTGTGACACTCATATATTTAACTCGGGTGCTGTCCATTTTTTTCTGATCATCCTTGAGATGGTTCTACAGCTTCATTTGAGTCGAGCTGTGTTTGATTATACTGTTTGGACTTGAATAGGAAAGCCACACACTTGTCTATGTAAGACCTTACAGCTCACAGTACATGTCTGTGCAAATGTGAATCATGAGGTCAAAGGAACTGCCTAAAGTCTCAGAGACAGAATTGTGGCAAGGCAAGATCTGCGACTAAGGTTACAAAAAAATTTCTGCAGCACTTAAGGTTCCTAAGAGCACAGTGGCCTCCCTAATCCTTAAATGGAAGACGTTTGGGAAGAACAGAACCCTTCCTAGAGCTGGCCGTTTTTTCCCGGGGGCCAAACTGAGCTGAGGGGAGAGAAGAGCCTTGGTGAGAGAGGTAAAGAAGAATCCAAAGATCACTGTGGCTGTGCTCCAGAGATGCAGTCGGGAGATGGAGAAAGTTGTAGAAAGTCAACCATCAATGCAGCCCTCCACCAGTCAGGGCTTTACGGCAGAGTGGCCCGACGGAAGCCTCTCCTCAGTGCAAGACACATGAAAGCCCTCATGGAGTTTGCTAAAAAACACCTGAGGGACTCCAAGATGGTGAGAAATAAGAATCTCTGGTCTGATGAGACCAAGATAGAACTTTTTGCCTTAATTCTAAGCGGTATGTGTAGAGAAAACCAGTCACTGCTCATCTCCTGTCCAATACAGTCCCAACAGCGAAGCATGGTGAGAGGCGAATAGGCATCAGCAGTGTGGGGGTGTTTGTTTCAGTGAAGGGACAGGACGACTGGCTCGTTGCAATCCGGGGGAAAGATGAAGGGCCAAGTACAGGGAATATCCTGGACGAAAGCATCCTTCCTCCAGCAGTGCTCAAGGACTCCTCAAGACGGGCCAGACGAAGGGGACAGTACCTTACACACAAAGACCAATGACCCTACAGGCACACCAGCGGAAAATAACCGAGTGTGAAGCGAGTGGCTTCACTAACAACGCACATGTAGAAACTTGTTATCGAATGCCGCCAGCCCGACGACCCGGAATTGAAACCCAACTTGAGGACCATATCTGGATGCGACCTAAAAACCATGACTACCACCAAGTTTACCCTACCAACCTGACAGAACTTGAGAGGATCTGCAAGGAGGAATGGCACAGGATGTCCAAATCCAGGTGTGAAAAACTTGTTTTATCTTTCCCAAAAAGACTCATGGCTGGATTAGATCAAAAGGGTGCTTCTACTAAAAACTGAGCAAAGGGTCTGAATACTTAGGACCATGTGATATTTCAGTTTTCTTTTTTAATAAATATGCAAAAATCTCAACAATTCTGTGTTTTTCCTGTCAATATGGAGTGCTGTGTGTACAATAATGAGGAAAAAAAAATAACTTAAATGATTTAGCAAATGGCCTGCTATATAACAAAGAGTGAAAAAATTTAAGGGGGTCTGAATACTTTCCGTACCATGTATCCGATATATGTAGGCTGTATGGTGTGGGTGTGGTGTGTATATATATGATGTCAGCGAGGTAGAAAGGGGATCGAATGCTGTGTGTTGTATATATGTAGTGTGTGTGTTGTGTGGTGGTCTGTGTTGTGTGTAGTACTAGCTCATATGTATAGGATATATATACCATTCAAAAGCTTGGACAAGCAGTATCATTTTTTTGGGGGGGGGGGTGTGGGGATTATACGTTTTGGTTTAGCAAGGATGGCTTTAAATGACACAAGTGGAGGATTAAGAGCGAGTTAATAAAGTTACCCCCCCCCCAAAAGATTCTTTTCGGATATAAAAATACTGATTCTGGTCATGAACTTTTGCTTCATCAAAGACCAAACGGAAAAAAAAACTCTAACCTCGGCTGTTTTCTGAGCAAGCAAATCAGTATTTACTGAGTCTGAAGATCATGTGACGCTGAAGACTGGAGTAATGATGCTGAAAATACAGCTGCGCATCACAGGAATACATTACAGTTTAACAGAGATTCACATAGAAAGCATTTTTTTAAATAGTAAAAATATTTGACTGTTTTTGGATCAAATAAAAGCAGGCTTGGTGAGCAGAAGAGACTTCTCTAAAAAACATTAAATATCTTACTGTCCAAAAACCTTTGACTGGTAGTGTAGTTCATGCGATTATACATACACCTTACAAGGATTCAGGGAGTAAACTGATCTTAATTTTTTTTGGGAACCATTTAAATATCTTATGTAGCTTCTAAAGATGAAAAATAAGTAAAAGTAAGATTTGTAAACAAAATATGTAATGTCTAGTATTGTGTGGAATCAAGGCAGTACTAAATAAAAACAAATACATTTTTCTAATTCTGCAGTGGTTATGTAAACTTGATCTGTACTTGATGATTTGTAGTTATAATAGAGAAGTTTTGTCATCAGCATGTGCTGGATTCATCAGTCTGTGTCTGTGATTAGAGGAGTTCAGAAGCTGGTGCTTTATGAGACCAGAGCTGTAAGTCACATTTCAGTCATTATTCATGAAGGCATGTTCGAATATGAATGCATGCATAAATGAGATTTCTTGCATATGGCTGTGCATTCATGATGTTGTCACACAGATGTTAATGTCTCTCTGTGCTGCTAGATGGCAGTGTTCATTCACAAATCTGGCCTATAGTTTGGTGCAGTCTAAGTATGTCTTAATACAAATTAAGAATTGATATTTGTGCACAAAGAAAATCAAGTCTGTTTTAAGACCATTGCGTTTTTTTTGCATTATGACGTTACTTTCATGGCAATTAAAACACACATTTTACCAGTAAATCCTCATGACTGTATGCAGTTTAAATGTCATTCGAATGAGAATAATGAGAATAACAAAAAAATTGATCTGGATACATTATGGCAATAACGAATAACTTTTATAAGTGAAAGTGTGCGTGATTGTCAAGTATGTCTAATCATAATATAAGATCTTAATATTTGTAGTTGACAATGAGCAACTACAAATAAGCTGATTTATTTACATTAGAGTTTATATGAATGTACACTACTGCTCATGAGTTTGGAAGTTTTATTAAAACAGTAATATTGTGAAATATTATGAAATGATAAGAATGAGAAGTCAGCGCATTAGAATAATTTCTGAAGGATCATGTGACTCTGAAGACTGGATTAATGGGCTTTGATACAGCATAGTTACTTGAAAGGATATTCTAATGACACACTATTTTAAATTGGAACAATATTTCATAATATTTCACAATTTTTACTGCTTTTACAGTATTTTACATTAAATAAATGCAGCTTTGGTGAGCAGAAGAGACGTCTTTTAGTTTTGTATAAAGGAAAGTGTATATTTTAGATGTTGTAGCTAGACACTATTTGTTGACCACCTTTTAGATTTCATTCATTTAAAATGTAATTAGTTAATTAATAGTATTATTTATTATTACAATTTTTTATTTGATGCTTTGTATTTTTAGTGATTATTTAGAGATTATGTAGAATATAATACCATTATGATAGAATTTTTCTTCAACATTTTTTCAATCAGTTGTTTATTTATGGATTTTTGTATTGTAAAATTGTTATGGCGTATTTATGAGCTTGTAGATAGAGTATACCGTACTTTATTTATTGATTCGATTTTTTTAAAAACCTTTTTTATTGATTATTTACAGCTGTAGTAGATCTCCATTACATTATTTATTGTTTATTTATAGATTTATGTAGATATTCATTACATTATTATTTGTAATTAATTAAATCATGTTTTATTATTTATTTAGTTCCGTTTTTTATTTTAGAATATTCTCAAATCATTAAAATCCGCTCTGTAAATATGTTTTGTTTACCTGTTTTCTGGTCCAACAGGTGAAAATGATGCATCTGATCACTTAATAAAGTAGTAGCACCCTCTCCTTAACAACAGGCATGATATTCTGCTCAATATTGAGTAATAAAACACTGATTCAAGTGCAGTGCTCATCATTTACTGTGTGCAGACATGCAGACAGTGCAGTTCTTTGTGTCCCTGTAATTTCATGCTGTATTTTACAGTCTTTTAAAGCACAGAACAGGACAGATCGGAGCGTTTATGAGCATAGAATACAGAGAACAGGACCGGCTGTCTTTATCCTCAGTGTGTCGATTTCACTGGGAGTCTTTCATGTGTCTTACCTGGAAATCTGTCCAAATAAAAGCCCTGCTGTTTGTCTTCATATTCACTCAATAACTCTCACGTCTGTCAGGAAACCTGTCAAGAACAAGTCCGGTTCGTATTTCACTCCAAAATCAAAATACGGAAGTCAAATAAAGAAAAGAAAGGCTGTTTTAAGTCCATTTGGTCTTGTATAATTTATATGAAAATAGCCTTGATGCTGGCATGGCGTCAAAAAGTGAATAACTAAGTCCATTTTGTTGCTATTTTACCTTTTCTTGGTAATAAAACACATTTTACCCATCTCAAGTCTGTAATATACCGTGTGTGCTTTAATATTATTAGCTAATTTTATTTTTGAAAATCACTAGAAAAAATGTGAATCACAAAAAAAACTTGAAGGTCACACTATGTGTGACCCTGGAGCACAAAACCAGTCTTAAGTGTCAATTTTTCGAAAGCTGAATAAATAAGCTTTCCATTGATGTATGGTTTGTTAGGATCGGACAATATTTGGCCGAGATACAACTAATCTGAAGGTGCAAAAAACTAAATTTTCGAAAATCCTCTTTAAAGTGTTTCAAATCTGTTCTTAGCAATGCATATTACTAATCAAATATTAAGTTTTGATATATTTACGGTAGGAAATGTACAAAGTATCTTCATGGAACAAGATCTTTACTTAATAAATCCTAATGATTTTTTGGCATAACAGAAAAATGTTTATATTGTTGACCCATACAATGTATGGTTGGCTATTGCTACAAATATACCCATCGACTTAACACTGCTTTTGTGCTCCATGCTCACAGATAGGGATGCATAATGAGTAATTGTTCATTTTTAAATGGCTTCATTTATTTTCCTTATGCAAATATTAATATAATAAATATGCATATCATTTTGTTCTTTCAGTATTTGGGTGTAATGTGACACTCACATGTTTTCACCCATTTAAAGATGTATTTGATGAGTTTGAGTTGTTGCTTTTAAAAAATAGTTCATTGTATTTTAGTTTAGTTTTTCTCAGAAAGGGGGGAGAGGTATTTTCTGGTGGGGCAAGTAAACTACAAGTATAACTCTCCTGAAGATCGCCGCACTGACCGCGGATCTCTCATTATTGATATAAGTTGACGCATTACAGCTTCACATCAAGATCCAGCCTCAAACGTCTGTTTATTTTCTTTTTATTCACTAGTTATATTCATAACCGTTGTATGGAATAAACAAACTAACTTTACTCCCTGATTTGAATTTATGTCTCGTGATATATATAATCTTTAGGTTTAGTTTAGCCATACATTCTTTTAGTTTTCGTCAAAATGATTGTTTTTGTCATTTTTATTAGTTTATTTTTTTTTCCCCTTGTAGCTTAATTAGCTGAAGGATTGTAGTAATTTTGTTATGTCTTTGCATTTTTTATTCGTTTTGTTTTTTATATTTTTATGAGATTTAATTTGTTTTAAATTTTAGTTTTGTAGATGATTAGATATTGCAAATAGGTGTTTTGTTATTATTTCAAAACATTTTTTTGGTTTTATCAATTTTATATGCAGATTAATTTATGGTTATTTTAGTTTTAGTGTTAGTATTTGGTTATTTTTATTTATTTTTTTATCTAGTTTGGAGTAATTGTGTAGGTCTTTTGTCTTTATTATAGTTGTAGTGTTGTTTTTCCTAGTATGTCTTTTTTTCGTATTTCTAGTAGCGTATGGGTATAGTGGGATAGGATTGGAGGGTAGATGTTTGGTGTGTATAAGTGGCTTTTGTCAGTTTTTATTTATTGTTTTAATATTTCATTTTGCTTTCTTATGTGTTGTGGGGTAATTAGTAATTTTTTTTAGAATTTTTTAATAGTTCTGTGATATCTAAAAATTTATTTGTAGAATATATCATTTTTAGTAATTTATGTTATAACGTGCGTTGGATTCCCTTTTGTCATTATTTTTAATATATGGTCATTTTTAGATTTAGATTACCTTTCAGTTTAGTATAATAATTAATATCATTTTTAATTGTTGATATTTTGATAGAGTATTTTATGGGTTTTAATGGTCGCTGGGGGGGTTTAAAAAATATTTCTATTTAGAACCGTAAATATTCTATTTTTTCAATTTTTCAAAAAGCAAATTAATAATCTTCAAATTTTCAGTTCATATATAGGATAGGAAATATATATAAGTCATAATTTTGATGGTGATGGAGTGTGATGATGATGGTGTGTGTGTGTGTGATGTGATGGTGTGTGTGGTGATGTATGTATGTATATTTCAGTTTGAGATTTAGTGATTCAACTTATTTTAGATTTTGACAGACACGTTCATGCATTTGGAAGATGCTTTTATCCAGAACTATAAATGCATTCAAGCTATACATTTGATCACTTCATGCAGTCCCCGGGAATCAAACCCATGTCTTTGGCACTGCTAGAACAACGCATTACTGTTTATGGAATGCTGATTTTGTTTCGGCTGTACTTCAATTAATGAAAACAATCTGAATAGTTTTAGTTAACAATAAAAGCATGGTTCTGGTTGTGTTTGTCTGTCTGCACACACTCCTATTGATCTGAAGCCGCTCCGAATCGTGTCCGAGTCAGCGTCTCCTCACACAATCACGGCCAGTGCTGTGAGAAACTGAGTGACGATGATCTATCTGCAGGTCATGACCTACTTCTGCTGACACAGACCTCACTCTTAGTTGTGTTAGTCACTGAAATTGTGTCTTATGCAACCTCCATATGCCTCTAATCACCTTCTGCTGAGGGAGCGGCGTCGTGGAAGTAATAAGAAGTGCAAATTTAGTGCACAAACAAGTAGATCAGAACATTGATGTGTGTCATGTTTACGACACACCTGATAGATTCATGATGCTGTGTGGCGGCGGTTGATTATACTCTCACGTCTCGTCATTACAGTGATGTGTTCGTCTCTGAATGCACTTTAAACATGAAAGAGAACGGAAATATTGCTGTTTACTGCACATTTAAAGCAATAGCTCACTTAAAAATGAACATTTGCTGAAAATTGTGCCGGCACCCTCCGGCATTAACAAGATTGCATGAGTTTGTTAGTCTATCTCAGAATTGTGGAGAAATGTGTCCGAGATGCATCGTGGTCGCAGACAATGGATGCTCTGGCATCGATAGGGTGCCGTCAGGGCATGAAGGTCCAAACGCTGATACAAAACATCCCAATCTCCACAAATAATACCACACCACTCCATCCATCATTAATAAACATCTTGAAAGACCACATAATAAAAAACAACATCTCACTTTTAAATTTTTATTATATTTTTTTTAGACTATTTAAAAAAATAGGATTTACTACAAGTGTTAAAGCTAATTGTTTGTTTTAGAAAAGATGATATAATTTTTCCCGACTGGGGGTACGGTTTTTGCATATGGGGTCGCTTTACAGATGTTAAATGATAGTTCACCCAACAATGAAAGAAGATGATGATGTTATCTGCCTACCGCCGGGCAGTCACCAAGATGTAGGTGGCTTGTTTCTTCCTAAACACATTGATATTTTTAACTCAACAGTCCGTTGCAGTCAAATTATCAGGTCATTATCCTGCATGGCAGTAATAAATGAAACCCTGCAGGCTCGTAAGACGCACATTGATGCTCCTAAGACCACGACAGTCGGTTTGTGTCCAGAAACCCAAACAAGTAATTTATAATCATATTTGAACCTCTATGCCACCATAAACAAGATGTCCAGCTGCTTTTGTTACCATCATGGGGCGAAACGGATACAGATCACGTAGTATCGAAATGAGGTAAAGTCATGAAACAAGCGCTACTGCGTAGTTTACGTGATGGGGGTGATATCCAAGCGCAAGAGCCATCAAGCTAAACTGCAGGCGAACGAGGCTCAGAAGTTAAGGGAATACGTGAAAATCACAACACTCCCGAAGAGTTCACGCGAGAACTTAATCTTTTAGTAGTTTAGTCGGTTGAACAATTCGGCAGGTAAGACTCAATGTTAAATCCATTTTGATTAGCCGTCGTCACCTACATGCTGTTACTGTTAAAAGTAGGAACAAATGAATTGGAGGCGATAGGGAACGGAGGCGCAGAAGATCACTTCCGTCGGCGTCGACAAAAAGAAAACGTTAAAAAAACTAAACGCCTAAGCGAACAAGTACACACCTCACTGCAACCGGGATGCCTGCAAAAAAAGCTCAGTACAAGACAGTTGGACATATGTGCTGGTATTAGAGTAAAAAGGAATCAATACTGTGGGGGTTTATGCCAAACCGACTCTCGGTCTAGGACATCAATGTTGTGCAGTCACGAGTACGCAGGTTTCATTTGGGAGGGGGGGTCGGGTGCACTAATATTTGGTGTTTTTAGGAAAAGGTCTCATAGATTTTGTTACCATGTGCCATGCATTATCAGACGGACAGACGCAACGAAATCGTGGAGGTTAAAAATCATAATTTGTGTTTCTACTGGCAGAAACAGAATCCACCATACATCTTGGATGCCGCTGGGTAAGGCATGATAAACATGCCCATTTTCAAATTATTGTTGGAAGTGAAAACTGAGGTCCCATGGGTTAAATAGTGTAAAATGATATTGGATAAGTAATAATTCTATATTAGGTTCAGATTTTATCCAGGTTTAATAGAGTACTCAGTTTGCAGATTAGATTGTGGTTAAAATGTCTTAACTTTTAGCATCAGGAATAAATCAGAGCTTTGTCCGACACGGATCCTATTCGGCGGGCTAGGATTAGTAGCGCTATGAATCAGCATAAATATACCAAGAACGACTTCATTCCCTACAATTACGTTCACTACTATATTACCCACATGCCATTCTGATATTCGTGCGTGTACACACACCACCCTATGATAGCCCATCTTATCCCAACAAAAGTTATGATCCATATTCTTAATCATTCATAGCTTTAACATTATATTTCATGAACACTATTAAATTTCACATTAAACGAAAAAAAAATATTATATAATAAAGCATTAACTCATTTTAATATTATTAAAAAAATAAATTTCCGACTGAGTGGCATCTTTCTACAATAATTTCAGGCAAAAAAATTAAAGTGATAAAATTTGGTGCTCATTAATAAAATGGTTGGAGATTGGTAGCGGTACTATCCATTAACGGATCGCCGGAGTGCGCTCTAGACGCCGCACAACAAGCTGCTCGGGAGAGCGTCAAATACTACCATAAAAGTGTGACCTACATTATGAACCCAACAAAGTTAAGGTATGTTGAATAAATTATGTTGACCATTTGGGGTAATAGTATTTAAGTGATTAATGAACAAAGCGTACGAAATAAGTTACAATATACAGCATGAAACCACAAAGTTGACGCGGAGTTATGATACGATTACAATGTAAATCTTTTAAGTGTGGGGGTGTATGTGCTATATATATTATTTTCTAAAAAAAGATCCATGTATTACAAAGCACATATGACGAGATTTTTCTCACGCGCAGTGTATACGTTAGTGTCCAACTTCGTTCACTTAATTTCGTTCACTCCTTTCTGATATAGTCCACTCAACTGCCATGCACTATATAGGGACCCTGCTCACAAAACCGTCATAATGGTCATTTTTTTTAGAAATTAGAATTTATGGCAATCATCTAAAGCTGAAAGTAAATGCTTCCATTGAGGTAAATGCGTATAAGAACAATCTTTGTGTCGAGATACAACTATTTGAAAATCGAGAATCTGAGGGTGCAAAAAATCTACAGTATGAGAAAATCATCTTTAAAGTTGTTCAAATAAAGTACTTAGCAATGCATATTACTAATCAAAAACAAAATGAGTTTAATGAGGCGTAAATATTTACACTCGGTAAGGAAAGAGAACAAACAATTGTCACTGAATCAATAGTAATAGGCTATCATGGAGACGAATAGTCTACTAGGAAAAGAAGTACTATAATATCCGTGAAATTGATTTTGCATAAAAAGAGCCAATGTGATAATTTATGACACATACATGTATGTTGGCTCTGTGCTAACCATATCCCCCAAGCGCAAGTTCACACTGCTTTTGTGCTGCAGGACACAATCGGTATGATTGATGAGTTAATGATTAGTGTTTTCGGACCGCTAATCAAGTCGTTGAGGCTCGTTGCATGCATAAATCTCACACCCAGTATGTAAATTGGCAGCATGTGCATCGTGCAGTGTAGTGAATAAGTTCGTTGGTCATATGCTGTTAGGACTGTGTGTCTTCAGGTTTTCCTGGAACACACGGAGGGGAGGAGAGGAAGAGTAAGCGCTGGTTGGCCAAAATGAGGGGGCTTGTCGGGTCCGGGGTGGAGGGGGAAAAGAAAAAAAAGGGGATACCATACTGAAATCATCTTATATTGGCAATTCACACGGTGTTGAAAATGTGTTGGGATGATGATGTAGATGTTTGGCTGGGAGAGATAGAGGAGAGAAGTGTGTGGCGTGTGTGTGTGAGAGAGTTGTGTGGTGTGTGTGTGTTGGAGAGAGAGTGGGTGTGTGTGTGTGTGTGAGAGTGTGTGTGTGTGTGTGTGNTGTGTGTTAGAGAGAGAGAGAGTGTGTGTGTGTGGGTGAGTGTGAGAGAGAGAGAGTGTGTGTGTGTGTGTGTGTGTGTGTGTGTGTGTGTTACGTGTGGTTGTTATTCGTCACTCCTGATGTGTGTTAGAGCTTTACAGTAACACACAGTACTTTCAGAAGTACAGCCTGTAACTGTTGACTCATGTAACATGAGACACTATTTACGTCTTTGTGTCCAATTTAGGTCGAGCGCTTCAATAACATTGCTTTTCCTTCAGATCTACTCATGTTACATTGTATCTGAAGAATCTGAATTGTTACTTGCAAGCACCTTTCTAATAAAACAAAAACACCCAGCAAAAAGTACGTTGTAGTTATCTTGGTACTAGTAAACTAGTGGTTTTTAAAGTTTCTTCTGCTCACCAAGGCAGCATTTAGTATTGAATCTGAACTACTAAAAAAATTATGAACAATTATTTATTCCGACCTCTATGCGCAGCTGAATTTTCAGCAATCATTACTCCATTCTTCAGTGTCACATGATCTTCAGAAATCAGTATAATATGCTGATCTGCTGCTCGAGAAACATTTCTGATTATTATCAATGTTGAAACAGTTGTGCTGCACAATATTTTTCTGGAAACCGTGATACATTTTATTTTTCAGGATTCACCGATGAACAGAACTCCGCATATATTGGGCGCAACACATTGATAATAATCAGAAATGTTTCTTCTGCAGCAGCTGATAACGCATATTAGAAAACTGATTTTCTGCAGATCATTTGACACTGAAGACTGGTGTAATGATGCTGAAATTTCAGCTTTGTCATCACAGTAATAAATTACTTTTTAAAATATATTGAAATAGAAAACAGCTGTTTTAAATTATCATATTATTTTTAAACATTTTACTGTATTTTTTTTTTTTGATCAAATAAATGCATTCCTTGGTGATCAGAAAACACTCAACTCATCATTTTCCGACTTATGTTCTGTAGGCCCAGTTGGTTATGATTATCTCCTCGGAAACCAAAAAACACAATTCAGAACTAGGAATGTTTTAATTTTCAGTTTTTTCCACAGATATGTGAGAATCTTCCAGAATGTGCATCTGTCCAGTAACTTCTACTTCAGGTGAGCGTGCGATTCGTCTTGTCCTTTATCTCAGAGCCCTTTAGAAAGCGTCTCGTACTCATAACACCGTGACCTCGAATCACTTCCAGATCATTGTAATGGAAATATGATTTCTTGAGCTCCTCAGATGCTCCGCTCAAGTGGCCTTATTTGTCCTTTTCCCCGTTTCTTTCCACCGATCCGGCCGTACCGTTTTCTCCTCCGTCTCTTGGTTTTAGAAAAGAAGTGTATTACAGCAGCTGAAGTCATTTCAGTGGAATAATAATACAGATAATCAGACAGCAGTTCTGAAACCTGTTTGAACATTTATAAATGTCTGAATGTTGTATTAGATCACAAAATATATAAAGCGCCATTTATTGTCAAGAAGACGTTCGACAAAACAATCTTGAAAAATTGATGCACATGTACTTTCTTTTTTTTATTGGGTTTCATCATAGAGAAAAATAATGCATTTGTAAGATTTTTAATCTCAGACTTTAATGAGACCTCCTTCATTAAAAAATAAAATACAGTATATATATAAATATATATATATAAAAGTGTATATGTGTGTGATATATATTATATTATATATATATATGGTGTGTGATTATCTATGTATATGTATCATGATATGATATTTCTATTATGTTTTTTATTTACATTTTAACTTCATTGTTTTCTGTTTTGAAACTTTAATGTTTAGTTGTGTTTTTGCTGTTTTTTTTTCTTTTTAAAAAATGTTATATAGTTTTCTATATTAAGTTTTACAATTGAGTTATACTTATTTTAGTACTAAAATAAACAATTTAAAAAAGGTTTTTTCTGTTTTTAACTTTAATTTTAGTGTGTTTTTTTTTTGTACAGTTTTTTTTTTACTTTTAAAAAAACATGTATATAGGTTCTCTATTAGTTTTAAATTGAGTCTAATTATTTAGTGCGCCTAAAACTAAATAAAATTTCAACTATGAAAATGAGAAAAACGGCCTTGGTAATAGCTGAAATAAAATAAGTGTAAATTATATTTGATTCAGTCGACATTGACTTGTTCAAGTTAACAATTTGTTTTTTTTTTATGATTTGAGTAAAAACATGTATATGTGTGTTTGTGGGTGTGTAGACTAAAATGTTGTCATAAATAATATGAAAAATAAATAAATTGCTGTAATATGCATTGCATTTTTAATGTACTTGTGAATAAATAGGTAGATCTGGGAAAAATATCATATATCAGTCCCTAAAATTATTCACCCTTATTTAACTTTATTGATATGACTTCTTCATCATCATTAAAATTATATTTATATATAATTTTTTTGTATTTGATTTATTCAGCGAGGGCTTTACATACATGCCATTGATCAAAGCAGCCATCAGTCTATGTTCATTTCTGTCATTTTAGCTGTATTTGAATCTTCTTTTAACTTTCACGTTAAAACAGTTTGACCTACAAAACAGCAAAGCAAGAAGGACGGTAATTAGTTGAGTTAGTTGTGTGATCTCAGCCAGAAATGTATTTGCTTCAGAAGTTTGTTGTTTCGTGTCCCGCTGGTGAATGAAGAAAACAAGAGGAGCGCTGATCAATTGAACATGTATTTATTTTGTATGTGGCCGTGCTCTGTCAACGAGATGTGGCTGAAATAATTGCGTGTGAGCGCTGAGGAACTTCTGTGTGTCTCTAAAAGAGTTCATTCGGTGGGCTTCATCTCTAAGCAACATGCTGTCTGTCACCTAGCAACAATGAAAGCTGCATCCCGCTGCTCGACACACATGAGAAGCGTGATTATTTTCTGCCATGAGTTCATGTGACCCTTTGACCTTTGACCTGTAGTTACAGCTACGACCTGAGCCATTCTCTGCAGTATAACATGACGCTGCTGCAGATGCTGTGTGATGCTGGAGAAACCGAGGAGCTCAACACCAGCGGCAGACAGGACAGCTCTGACATCTCGAGGGGAGGGATCCCCATCAGGTAGCTTTCCCCAGGATTTAT
This sequence comes from Sinocyclocheilus anophthalmus, assembly GCA_018155175.1. Classification (NCBI taxonomy): domain Eukaryota; kingdom Metazoa; phylum Chordata; class Actinopteri; order Cypriniformes; family Cyprinidae; genus Sinocyclocheilus; species Sinocyclocheilus anophthalmus. Next base: position 129,942 of record JADLZN010011685.1, on the reverse strand, counting down.
GTATTTTATTTTTATTTATTTATGTGATTTATTTTAATATTGTTTTTTAGTTATAGTTGAAGATATTTTATAGGGGTTGTTGGATTGCTTATTTCTATATTTGTAACTTTTTTATATTTATTTGGTTTGATTATTTTATTTCTTAATTTATCTATTGATATTTGATATATGTTTATCGCATTTGAGTAGCACGTAATTAATTAAAATAAATATTGTTTTATATCTATTATTTAATATATATTGATAGGGTTTGGTTGTTATTTGCTTATTTTTAAATATTTGTAATTATTTTTAATTTTATTTATTTTGGGTTGATTTATTTTCTTAATTTACTATTTATATGTGATGATATGTTTAATCATTTTGAGTAGCACTGTAATTTGTTTATTTTATTGTTCTTATTTTTCATTTTGTGTTAACCATTTTAAACAATGTAATTCCTTATATTATTTCTGTTCTTTTATTTATTTTGTATATTTATATATTTGATAGAACTCTTCAGTCAGGTTTGAATAAATGATGACCTAATTTAAGTTTAGTGGTGAAACTATCCCTGTGAAAGATTTCCCCCCATTTTTCCCACCTTTTTTTAAAATGAAATAATACTCTCAATAAGAAAACTACATCTGCCAGCAGGTGGCGGAAAATGTCTTTATGAGTCTTTCATTCATTCGATTTGTTTCAAAAGTGAGTCATCAGGAAATTCACGTTAAACGGCTCTCTTCATGAACGGGGCTTTGATTCATTGATTCACACGATTCGTTCAAAACGCGGATTCATTCAGAATCTAAACACAGCTGTGTTGCTGACAGATGCACAAACAGCTTACTGTGGCTTGTAGGACTATTTTGTTGTGCAAAAGACAAATATGTTATTTACTGAACTGTTGTATGAAATCACATTTGCATTCGCGACAAACGGCGCTCGCGTGATATTGCTCTCGCTGCTCGTGTGAAATAGATTATCATATGATATAAATATGAGACAAAAACTCATACAGGAGCATTTTTGCCCCAGTATCTTGTATTTTAGGACATAACTGCATTTATGAAGTTGTTGCCCTCTGCATCATTTTTTGTCAGCAGCCAACTATATGAAATATTTTAATCTTTAACTAATTGATAAAGTTAATGTGTTAAACTGACAGCCTTAATATATATATATACATATATAGCAGTTTTGTTTTATTTATTTTATAGTTTTCAAATTTATAATTAATTTTATTTCTTAGGTTTGTATTGTATTATTTCATTTTATTATTTAATTCATTGCCAAGGTCTCAAAACTCTGGATTTTTTTTTTTTTAGCCCTTTTTGGTTTCGTTGTCTGTGGTCTGTAGTGCGTTATGAAGGTTTTCATATAGCTGCATTCTTGAGCACGTTTCAACAGAGCACATTGATGTGTGTGTATGAGATACTACAACAGAAACTGCATCCACAAAATGAATGTAACAGCAGCTGATGCGCACAGTGTAGTCAGCACAGTTTATTTATCACGGGAGTGATCTAGTTTTATAATTGCTTTCCACGTCATGCTGCAACAACTACAGCTCTAAAAACCTAAACTTTTACATTTATTTTTATTTTGGGTGAGTTCTGCAAAAATCAACTTGAAACATATTTATGTATTAATATTAATATTTTAGTTAATTTTTTTAATAATAAATTATTATTGGTGTTTACCCTTAGCAAATTGTTAAAACAACAATTTAGTTTCATTTATTTTATTCCATTCTTTTTATTTGTGTTACGGTGGGCCCTTCTGCTAAATAATACATTTATTTTTATTGTATGTTTTAATGTATCTCTGTAAAAATACAGTTTTATGAAACTTCTAAATAGAAACCTTATTATTTTTGTTTTATTTTCACACTACCACAAAATACAGTTTTTATTTTTAATTTTAATTTTGTAATTTTGTTTTATTTACCCTCTGCAAATACAACCTCATTGAATGATTTTATATGTTTTAGCTTTTTAGTTTTGCAAACCTTAAGATAAATACATTTACATGGATATTTTAAATAAATAAATAAATGTACAAATCACGTATTATGTTGACAAGTATTATAATTTTTATTTTTTTATATATTTTAAATTGATTTTTATGTAGTATTTGTTAATGTTTACCCTTTTGCAAATACAGTTAAAACCTATTTTATTTTATTTTATTTTGTTTTGCAAAATACAGCTAAAACTCCCTTCTGATAGTATTACATGGTTTCTAGCTGATCTCAGCTGCTTTGGAGGGTTTATCCTCTCACTTTGAACCAGCAACAAACCAGTTACCTTGTTCCAGAAACCAGCTTGACATCAGCTGTTTTTCCAGCAGAAAGTTCAGGAGGGTCATAACTAAACAAAAAGGTACTCAACGAGCTGAAAGAACACGCAGAGAGAGAAATGATCATCCGGAGGGAGTCTGGCGCTGTTGATTGCTGTGTGGCGTAATGCTTTCTCTCTGTGAGGAGCCGAAGCAGCGGGTTTGAAGGGGTTCACGGATGTCAACGGTGTTTATAATCTCAGAGCCTAATGCATTCAAAGGAGCAAGAGAAGAACTGAGAAGCACACAAAACACTTGAGAAATCAAAGGTTGGGGTCAGTAAGATTTTTTTGTTTATTTAAAGTAAGCTGTTCCTTTATTACAGAAAAAAGTGCAATCAAGTCATCAGAGTCTGTAAAAATATACCAAAATGTGGAGAATCAAAACCTACTTTAAATTTAATACATTTATTTTTAATTTATTTTAACTAAAAAATTTTTAGTATTTAATTTTAACTTTCAATAATTTTTTTAACGTTTCTTTATTTAATTTATTTATTGTATTTATTTTATTGTTTTATTTATTATTTATTTATTTTATTTTATTTTATTTATTTTTATTATTTTATTTATTTATTATTTTATTATTATTATTTTTTTCAATTTGTTCTTCTTTTTTTCTTTCTTTCATTTTTCCATTTTATTTCATTTTATTTTCAGAGCTAAAAAACCTAATGTCAAATCACAAGGCTGTCCGAAAACTCAATTACAGTTCGAAGTCAAATGAATTAAGTATTTGGATGTCCTAGTAATTGCTGTTTGTATACTAAAGTAGAGAAGTAAGTGTATTTAGACTCTAATTGTAGTACGCACTTGCAATAAGCTATTCACTTCACAGTACGGGAAGTATGCAAACACAGCCAGCCGTTCTTAAAAATATTATTACAAATTGCAGAGGGAATCCTTTTAAATTAATGTAAAATATTTTTTCTTATGTTTTTATTTCTTACCCTTCTGCAAAATACAGTTAAAAACGATTTATTTCATTTTATTATCTTTAACCGTCCAGAGGCTTTTAAAATTTTTACAAGTTGTATTATTTTTTATTTCGTACCCTTCTGCAAAAAAATGGCAGTTAAACATATATATTTTATTTTTTCTTAATTGTTATTTTATTTAACCAATCTTTGATCTTCAGAGCTTTTAATTATTTAAAATTTTACATTATTTTTACCATATTTTGTAGGTTATATCTTGGATTTGCAGAGATTTTATTTATGTTTTTATTTTTATTTTATACCTTCGTATTTTTTTATTTATTTATGTTATTTTATTTATTTTTTTTTATTTCAGAGCTTAAAAACACACCAAGGTCTGAATATGGTAATTCTCTATATATAGTATGCAAGAGAGTTCTTTCATCAAAAAATATACAAATACGGAGACTGAATCCTACGGGATTTAAAATGATTGTTTTTAATAATGAATACTTTTTAAAGTTGTTATTAGTGCTGCAAACGATTAATCACAATCCAAGAGAAAAGTTTTTGTTAATAATGTGTGTGTGTGTATACGTGCATTATTTATATTATATATATACAAAACACATGCATGTGTTATTTAAGAAAAATATTTTGTTTATCTATTAAATATATTATATATAATATAAGAACATAATGTTATATACATGTAAAATTTTCAAAATATATCCTGTATGTGGTGGATTTATATTACATAAGAATAACACAGACAGCGACATATACATAACTTATTTGGATGCGATTATTGTGATTTTATTTATTTACAATTAATTTATTTATTTTGATGCAAAATTACAGTTATTTTTCAGTGTTTTTTAACAATAAACATTTTTTTCGTTATTTTTCAACAATATTTACATATTGTTACATTGTATGGGTCAAAATGCTAGATTTTTTCTTTTATGCCAAAATCATTAGGATATTAAAAGGGGTCATATGATGCTTTTTAAAAGATCATTATTTTGTGTATTTGGTGTTAACAGAATATGTTGACATGCTTTAAAGTTCAAAAAACGCATTATTTTTCAAATACTGTACATTATTGTAGGTCCTCTATGCCCCGCCTCTCTCAAACGCTTCGTTTTCAACAAAGCCCCCTCCTCCCGACAAGCGCAGTCTGCTCTGATTGGCCAGCTGACCCAGTGCACTGTGACTGGCCGAACACCGCAAGCACACGTCGGAAATGTAACGCACCTTACCATAATCGCCAGCTTCATCTTTCAAAATAAATGTTAAAACAGTAAATAATGTCAGTTTTACCATCAGTTCAAGCCCAAAAGGGGAACAGACACAGTAATGATGCAGTTCACAAGCCGCGGTTATTAAGGGCCAGCGGACTCTACTGTGGATGATGTGACCTGTCTCGCAAGACACACACACCCCACACACACCCACACACCCCCCCACACACGATGTGCAAAATCGCATTTGAACAGTCAATAGCAAATACTTAAACTAAGAACAAAACAGTAGCTGATTCAGATGCGGCAGATTTTCATAGCAAAGTCAGAATGACCTCCTATCCTAGGTTCACGAAACGGTCATCCAAAAAATGCATTGCTGTTCTGTTGTAAGAAAATCTTAAAGATTCCTAAATGCATCTACTTCAGGAAGGCCAAATAAAGGCTTGCTTTCGCACTGAAACACACAGTGTCTCCCTGACATGCTGCTTCAACACTAACTGCGGTTACTGAAACCACGCCTTCTTTCTTTGCGTGCACATTTGGGAGCATTATGCTAATATTTCCACATAGTGAGGTAGATATGTGGGGGCGTGTTAGAATGAGCTGTTTTAGGGGGGCGTGGCAGATTATTAACTTTGATAAAGAATATCTCTTTGGTTTTGAGACTTTAGTCTTTGCAACTTATCTATGCACAATCAGCTTGTAACACTCCAAAGAGAAAGCAAAACTTGAAATCGCATCATATGACCCCTTTAAGTAAAGATCATGTTCCATGAAGATATTTTGTAAATTTTCTTACTGTAAATATATTAAAACTTATATTTTTGATTAGTAATATGCAATTTTGCTAAGAACTTCATTTGAACAACTTTAAAGATGATTTTCTCAATATTTAGATTTTTTTGCACCCTCAGATTCCAGATTTTCAAATAGTTGTATCTCGACCAAATATTGTCCGATCCTAACAAACCATACATCAACGAAAAGCTTATTTATTCAGCTTTCAGATGATGCATAAACCTCAATTTCGAAAAATTGACCCTTATGACTGGTTTTGTGCTCCAGGGTCACATTTGTTGCGTGCTGATATCAGATGCTCTTTATCTCTGTGTGTTCAGGTGTGATGATGTAACGACCGTTTGCTCTAAAGCTGTCGGCCGTTAAAGCTTCACTAAGCTCTCTGTGATGCTTTATGATGGGGAAGTTACTGACGTGTTTCAGCTGCTGGTTTAACGATTAAACTACAGCCAAGCTGTCTTTGAGAAAGTATTTCACTACACTACAGGATACTCACAAAAGTCTGTGTAATTGTGTTGAAGCTACTAAGCTACGTTGTACTTATTGTAAGTATTATTTATAAATCTTTGATTATTTATCTTTGATTTTCAGAGCTGAAAACATACCCCATGCCTGAATATGTGTACCTCTCTATCAAATATTATTTTATTTATTTATTTATTCATTTTTAATTTTATCACGGAAAACACACCCCATGTCTGGAAGTATGTTACCTTCTCGACCATAAAATATGCAAAAACGTAGTGTGTCGCATCGCTAGGCTGCCCGCAAACTCACATCAGTTGAAGTGCAAGTGATATATTTTTGATATAATTTAGATATAAAACTCGGGTTTTATATAATTTAGATCAATTTCAGTATATTAAAATGTTTTTTATTTTATTTCATATAATGTTTTTGATTTTTTTAATTTTAAAGTTAATTAAAAAAATTTATTCAACTTTATTTAAGAAAATTAATGATTTTTTTTTATTACATTTCAAATTTTAACTATGTTTGGTATTAAAAAGATACTTATGTTAATTCCCATTATTAAATATTAGTATTATGTCATTTCTATTATTTATTTTTTTTCAAAAGAGTTTTAATTAGAAGCGACGTCTTTTGTTTTATTTATATGTTGATTTTTCAGAGCTCAAAAACATCCCACATGTGATTTCATGTTTTTTTCCTTATTAAAGTTTTGATTGTATTTTGTTACATTTATTAACATAAAAAAATATTTAATTAAATGTTTTTTAATATTTTGTTTACATTTTAATTTTTTAATTATTTTTTTAAATTAAAAGGCTACTTTTAATTTTCAGTATTATTTGTTTTTTTTGTACCTTCTGCAAAATATAGTTAACCTACTTTTTAATTTCATTGTTATTATTTTTTTTATTTAAATGTAATCTTTGATTTTAAGAGCTGATAACATGTCTGATTATGTGTACTTTTCTATAGCATGTAAAACGAGTATGGCTCGGTTCCTCTGCACTGGTCTCAGAACATCTCCACCATGATGTCCAAACCGCCCATACGCCGTAAGAGCCACTTCCTGTCCATTACCTCACCACTACTTCCTGTTTATCAGCTCAAAACTGAGCCTTCACCCTCCAGAGAAAGGCTGTGTTTAAATCTACTAAAGGTTTGTTTGGAAGTTTTTTGGCGCTCAAAGCTACAGACATTAATAGGTTGTTTAAATGTGCAATGTTAGATTTGAACATTCAGAAAGTGTGTCCTGTATAAAAACATCCAGTCAGACTCTGAAATGCCAGATTTTGCATAAGGATGTTTTCACGGTCCTGGTTTATATAGATGAACTGTCTCTGACCCCAAAGTCAGACAAAACAAAGCCTGCGCCCGTTTCACACTGATGCACATTCATGTGTGTGTGGGTGGGTGTGTGTGTGTGTGTGGATGGGTGTGTGTGTGTGTGGTGTGTGTGTGTGTGGGGGAGATGTGTGTGTGGAGTGTGAGTGTGTGAGTTGTGAGTTGCTGTGAGTGGCGGTGGTGTGAGTGATGTGTGGAGGTGAGTGTCTGCTGTCTGTGTGTGGTGGTGTGCTTGATGTGTGGGGTGGTGTTTTGTGTGGTGTGTGAGAGAGTGTGAGTGGAGTGTGAGTGTGTGTGTGTGTGTGTGTGTGTGTGAGAGTGTGAGAGTGTGAGAGTGTGTGAGTTTGGAGGGGGCGCTGGAGTGGTATTGTGAGTTAGGGCTGTGTATCACCAGCAAAGTCACGATACTATACGTATCACGATACAGAGGCAACGATACGATACGTATCACGATACAGACTGCAATGAATTTCACCTTTCGTAAAACAGCGTTTATTAAACATGCACACTATGGGCTGTTGCTAACTTATTGGCAGAGCAGCTAGCTGACCTCTGCCTAGTTATCTCCCGTCCATTATCATAAACTGCACCCCGTAATAACTGTACCACAGTACAATATAAGTAATGGCATATGTTTCATGTGTACATTGTGCACTCCCCACCAGGTACAATATTTTGATTGTTTGCATCTTGTTTTTGAGCCCATAAATAATAATGTACTCGTTCTAATAAATTTATATTGTAATGTACTCATTCTAATATATTAAAAAATTATATTTACATTGCTGGTAGGTTATCAGTGCACAAATTAACACACTCTATGATAAAAAATGAGAAGAGTTCTAAACTAACACACTGTCTTCACTGTCTCTAACGCACACACGCTCAAGGCTGACTTATACTCGACGCGTCCGCAAGTTCGCTTAGGTGCGCGCGGCAAATATGACAAATATGCGGTGCTGGCAGAAGTTTGCTTTGAGTGCGCGCGACGGTGTGCACAACATTTTTTGTAACTTTCTGTGCAGCTCCGCTTCCGAAGATGCACTAGTTCAAAGTGACTCTAGCTGAACATGCACGTCTGTGCCAGCATGTGTGTGAAACAGAAGCAGTTTGATGTTAAGTGCAGTCACACACACAGATCACGCTGCGGCCGATCTCAGACATTCAGGAACAAACTTTTTAGCGCTTCCCCACAATTTTATCAACTAAATAGCTTAACCGCTCAAGAGCTACATTATCTTTCTCAACAAGGAGCAGGTAACATCATTGTTTCTAAAGGAATTAAAGCCACAGCTTTAATGTTAATAGAGAAACCACGGCAAAAACGGTGTAACTTCATACATAACACAGCCCCTTATCTCTCTCTCTGTGTGTCGAAAATGAACAGTTGATGAATTACACTTTTCTGAGAATAGAATATTGAAGTGGAGATCGCTAAACTGCAAGCTATCCAGTGTTTTCAGAAAGCAAGTGCGTTTATCCACAGTGGAGAGAGAGAGCGCGTGCACATGGTTGCCAGTTTGACAAAGATAAGTAGCACGTTTAGCATATATTTCTGTATTGCGCAAGTGTGAAGCTCTGTTTAGGGATTACATCTCTTTATATCAGGTAACCCAGTTGTGTTCCTCTGCGGCCAAATTAAACCTGGCTGTAGCCTATATATTATGCTCTATTCAATATTTTTTAGAAACCTCACACTTTTCTACTCCATTTTAAACGTTGTAAAAATTTAAAGAAATTAAGCTATGTCCAGTGCTGCACACGTGCCACAATATCGATACTGGGCCAGCTGTATTGATACTCTGACGATACATCGTCGTATCGATATTTTGAACACAGCACTAGTGTGTGTGAGAGGTGGGTGTGGGTGTGTGTGTGGTGTGTGTGTGAGAGTGTGGGGGTGTGTGTGTGTGTGTGTGTTTTTGTTTGTTTGTGTGTGTGTGTGTCTGTGTGGTGTGTGTGGTGAGAGTGTGGGTGTGTGTGGGGTGTGTGTGTGGGTGGGTGTGTGAGTGTGTGTGTGTGTGTGGGGGGGGGTGTGAGTGTGTGTGTGTGTGTGTGTGGGTATGGGAGTGTGTGTGTGGGTTGCGGAGGTGTGTGTGCTATGTGGTGGGTGTGTGAGTGTGGGTGGGGTGTGGTGTGTGTGTCGGACTGTGATTTATCTGGGGTGGGATTCTAGTTTTACAGTTTTTAAACACATGCCATGCTGCAAAATCAGCTAAAACCTAATTAAATTTTTATTTTATTTTTATTAAGTTCTATTTTAGTTTGAATAATTTAATATGAATTTTATTTTGATTTTAATGATTTAAATTTTTTTTGTTATAAATAAATGTGTATACCCTCGGCAAAACAGTTAAAACCTACTACTTATATATTGTTTTTCTTTTTAAAATGATTTACTTTTTTCGTCCTGCTGCAAAATATAGTTAAAATCTATTATATTTAATTTTATTCGTGACAGTGATCTAGTTTTGCAGTTGTTTTCCTCATACCATGGTGCAAATACAGTGAAACCTAATTTTAATTATTGACCTTGTTTTTAAAATGTTATCTATTATTTATCTATGTATTGGTACAGTACAAATACAGTTCAAACTTATACTTATTTTTATTATTTAGTATAGTTAAAACTTATTTATTTTTGTACCTTCAAAATACAGTTCCTTCAGGAGGCATTCTGGCCCAGTTTAATGTTGTGAAGTTTCTTCTTTGAGAGTTTTCTTATGTCCACTTGGATATATACGTCACCATACAGAAGAAAAGATCTCTTGCTACTTTTAAGTTCACCTCTACCGGAACATCATTTGTTTCTTCTGGTTTTTAGAGGTGTTAGCAGATTCATCTTCTCTTGCTTTATCTCGATCTTGTTGCTGCTGAACCCATTTCACCGCTTCTCAACCAGAGCAAGATGACATTTCATATGTACAGCGGCTCACTCTAATCCAGCTGTGCGCTCGCTGCTTATCTTAGATTGGTTACCGCCAGCGTCCTCAACCGTGCGTGTGTGTGTTTTCTCGGGTTGGCATGGTCTTTTTGCTTCAAATAGAACATTACTGTCCAACACAAATTCTGTTGTGCTTGTGATGCGTCAGTGCTTTGAAAACATCACACAGCTGCAGTTTGTTATTGGCAGGACATCGACACATTCAAATGTGAGGGGAAATATGACGTTATAATTTGACTCTTTTTTTAGTTTTTATTTCAGAATTATGACTTACTGTAACAACTTCGACTTTATCTTATAATTATGACTTAGCATCTTATATTATGACATTATATCATAACTTTTATCTTAGAATGATGACTTACTATGTCAATTTTGATTCAATATTGTAAATAACTTTGTCATAATAATGACCTTTATCTCATAATGATAACTTAGTATCTCATAATTTCAGCTTGATATCATAATTGTTATTTTATGCCATAATGACTTATGTCTCTGAAAGATGACTTGGTATCTCTTAATGATTTAGTACCCGTATCTCAATTTTGACTTAATATCATAATTATGACATTTTGTCATAATATAATGACTTATCTCATAATTCTGACTTAGTATTATAATTGACTTTTTATGTCATAAATTTGTATGTTTTAAAATTTTTGTTTCAACTTATCATAATTAGGCATTTTCATGTCATAATGACTTTAATTTCATAATTATGACTTAGTATCTCATAATTTTTACGTAATATTATAATTGTGACTTTTATGCCATAAATATTGACTTTTGTTTCTGAAAGATGGCTTGGTATCTCATAATTTTGACTTAATATCATAATTTTGATGACTTTTGTCTCAGAATGATGATTTAGTATCTCAATTTTTACTTAATATCATAATTATGACTTTTGTCTTAGAATGATGACTTAGTATCTCATTTCTGACTTAGTATTATAATTGGCTTTTCATGTCATAATAATGACTTTTATCTCAATAATGACTGGGTATCTCATAATTTTGACTTATGATAATGACTTTTCATGCCACAATAATGAATTTATCTCATAATGATGACTTAGTATCTCATAATTTTGACTTAATATTATAAGTATGCCTTTTTATGTCATAGTACCTCATACCCCATTTTATCTCATGTGACTTTGTATCTGTAAGTAAATAAGCACAATTACTAGAATAGTAATTTTTAAGACAATCCCATTTACTTTTCTCACTTTTTGGCAAATTAAACTGATCCAATAGCACAAATATGGTCAAAAACAGCATGTTGATCTCATTTTTAAGGAACCAGTTTAAGAAGAACCAGTTTTCTCCTGTGCATTTTATCAAAAATGACACACGGATACGACCCGAAGTTCTTAGTTATGATCAATTGTATGTGGTTTCCCTCATTTCCAGACTCCTCATCCTCTGCACTTACTCATCTTTCTAATACATTATGCAATTTGCCCGATGCAATGTTCTTCTTTCAGAAGATGATGAGGGTTCATGAAGAATGTTTTCTGTAATTAGGTCAGTTCGATATAGGTTTAAAACAGCACTCACACAAAGGGCTTCGAGGATAACAGATATCGATTTTCTGTTAAACAAAAACGGGAGAGAAGTTGTTACGCAAGGCTCGATTCTCGGCCATCTTTCGTTGATTGTTTGGGGCGCTGCGAGAAGATGAGACACAGTTTTTCTCTTTCATCGCTAGCATGTGTCACGCTGCCATCTCCATGAGCTTTGTCTGACCTTCTGAAGGACTTTTCAGTGCTCAAGCGTTTGATTATGCCGACGTTGAATACGCTTTGTGTGGTGTTAATGAATCCATGTAAAAGGGAGATTTGTATATGCGAGAGAACCTCGTTCTCATAACCTACTTCCAGGAGTGTTTTGTGTGTTGTGCTCTAATTTGTTTATAGGTTTGTAACTGCAGAGTTAGATTGTAGCCTGCTGCTCAGCGCAGACTTATGACCCACATAGTGCACATTGGTTTGTCTTAAATGGTTCAAGTCATGTTCATATGGAAGCCCATTTCAAGTAAGAACAAATAAGCAAAATTATGACATAAAAAGTCAAAATTATGAGATACAAAGTCATAATTGCCACCAAGGTAATTTTGATATCCTAAGTCATAATTATGACAAAATTTAAATTGAGATTCTAAGTCATAATTATAACATGAAAGTAAAAAAAGTAAAATGCTGTCATTATTATGATTATGAAAAAGTCAATATTATGAGGTACTTAGCTGTTATGCCATAAAAAGCCAAATTATGAGATGCTAAGCCATAATTATAACAAAAAGTCAAAATTATGAGATACGAAGTCAAAATTGTGACATAAAAGTAAAAAAATGTAAGATGCTAAGTTGTAATTATGACGTAAAAAGTCAATATTATGAGATACTTAGTCGGTATGACATAAGCCAAATTATGAGATGCTAAGCCATATTTAAAACAAAAAGTCAATGCATCGTCATTATGACTAATCTCATAATTTCAATCTTTTATCAAATTATATAATGTTACGTCATTTTGACTTAGTACGTTTTAATTCTTGTGTAAAAAGTCAATTTTGACAGTCATTATTATTTACTAAGTCATAACTGAGATAAAAGATTAAAATTGATATGCTAGGTGAGGACAAAAAGGTCCTAATTATTTTTAAAAAGTCAATGTCATATCATAATGAAAAAGTGATAAATTAGGAGTTACTATTTTTTACTTTTTATTTAAAAGAGTTGATTGAAATATTATCTCTGGCATCAGCTGATCTTTGAAAGAAACGTTTTGTAGGACCCAGGAAAGCATTTGCCATTTTTATCACACATACAACTGAGGAATATTTTCTAGAGCTGTCCAGTTGCACAGAATTGAAACTTTTTATGAGAATTTTATTAAATGTTTGAATATGATCTGTATCTGCCATGAAATGCCTTTAGAAGCTGATATGGGAATAAACTCAAATGCAGACAAATCTAACTGAAATAAAGCTGAAAACAATTTTTGTTATATTTTTTTCTGGTAATTTGGCACATGATGTGAAATGTGAACTCCTTTGCTTTAAAATGACTCTGAATTCATGTCATCCTGACCATGAATCTTATGACTGTGAATCACTTCTGTAAAGAGCTGTTCTTATTAAAATGCACTTTCTTTTTCTCAGTGGACCAGGCCGACCCGTACACTCACATCGCTGCTCTTCACTTTGATCAGATGCTGCAGAGGTTTGGGTCGCCCATCATCATCCTCAACCTCGTCAAGGTGAGATCCAGTATTTCCCGTTCCAGAATCTCCACATCCTCCATTTCACTCCAAAATCAGGAGGAAATTTTACTTTGCGTTAAGAGAAATCACCAAAATGTCAATATTGTAGCACTGTAATATTGATTGTTAAACATGTTAATGATCAGTTCTATTTTGTATTAATTTTGTATTAAGGACAAAGTTTGAAAAACATGTTTTGTACGATGGACTCAAAAAAAGAACAATTTTTAACACGCATACAACTAAAGAATTTTAATAGTTATAAATATTACATAAAAAGTCAAAATTATGAGATACAAAGCCATAATTATGACATAAAAGTTTACATTTTGTGATACTAAAGTCATAACAATGATAAAAAGTCTGTTATGAGATGTTAAGTCATAATTAAGACAAAGTAAAAATTATGAGATACTGAGTCATTATGACATAAATGGTAAAAAATTATGAGATTCAAAGCCATAATTATGACTTAAGTTTATATTTTGTGATACTAAGTCATAATTATGATAAAAAGTCTGTTATGAGATGCTAAGTCATAATTATGACAAAGTAAAAATTATGAGATACTGAGTCATTATGACATAAATAGTTAAAATTATGAGATACTAAGTCATAATTATGAGATGTTAAGCCATAATTATAACAAAATGTCAAAATTACGATGGACTCAAGAAAACATTTTTAGCAATTTTAATCGTAAGATAAGAGTTATGTTGTATAGAATTGTCTGAACTTTATAAGCTGAATTTTATTGAATGTTTGATTATAATCTGCAATGAAATAGCCTGTAGAAGCTGATATGGCAATAAACTCAAATAAAAGTAAACAAAATATTAGCATAAAGCAAATAAGGCCTATTTGTTTTTCATTTTTTTTGCATTATTGCATTATTAATATTAATTACAATTATCACTGCGTCATATCACCTTGAATTATTTCACATTAAATATTTTGTTGGACTGACACGTTGTGTTGCGAACACCATTTTTAGCTCCTTTTTATGCTTCTTTTCATGTGCATTAAATTTGAAAAGTTTGGGGTTTGGTATGTTTTTTACATTTTTTAAGAGTCTTTTTTAGACTGCATTTATTTGATCAAAAATAAAAAAAAACAGTAATATTGTGAAACATCATTACAATTTAAATGATCTGTTTTCTATGTGAATATCTGTTAACATGTAACTTATTGCTGTGATCAAAAAGCTGAATCTTCAGTGTCGCAGGATCCTTCAGAAATCATTCTAATATGCTGATTTACTGCTGATTATTATTAGTTTTTGCTACACTTTTGATACACTTTAATTTTCAGGATTCTTAAATGAATATAAAGTTCAAAAGAACAATTTGAAATAGAAATCTTTTGTAACATTATAAATGTATTGACTGGCACTTTTGATCAAAATGATTCTTCCTGGCTGAATAAAAGTATTAATTTCTTTCACAAAATGCTAATGCATGCACTCTATGTGCTTCACATGAACACTTTTAGTATCTAATGCACTTGCTATAAATACAACAGACTGCACACATGAAGAAACGCACATGCACTCTTCACTGATGTTTTTGAGTGAAAGCTACTGTCCAGATTTCTCATCTCTCACATTGGCTGTCATGAGATACGACAGAACAAAGACCCAAATCACAGTTTGAGCCAAACACACACACACACACACGAGCCATGTGATGTCCGTGTGAACGCCAGGTGCCAAAAAGGGACAAAATGTAACACAAACTAGCCTGACAGCTTGAAAACACATGTGCATGTGTGTTTGTGGCTTTGTTTCAGTGTGTGATTCACCGTATATTTTCCGTCCAGATAAAAGCGTGTGACAAAAGAGCCTTAATGACCCAAATGAGGTGCATTACATGCCAAGAATGCGGTCTAATTAACTGCACATGCTCGTTTAGCTCGCCGGACCATGCAGTCGCAACACGTGTGCGGTTTGCGTGTGAAGTGCATGTGTGTTTGTGAGCGCACTGACCTCCAGCATAAACTCTGTGTGTGTTTGTCAGTGGCCTCCAGTGGAGTGTGTGTGTGTGTGGGAGGCAGACGGCATTGTGGGCCGCAGGAGGACTCGGACGGCCACAGAATGATTTCTGTGAACGCTGGAGTCGTTCAGCAGCATGTGCAAATGTGGCCCAAGGATTGAGCGTGTAAAGCACACATAGATCACGTGTGCTTCTGCCTGTTGGCGTGTGCGACGCACAGATAATGTCGTACTAGTGTTCATCATGGATTAGTCATGGCTCCCTATAGAGGAGCAGGAGGACGTGGGTTTGAGTCATCATCCACAACATGTCTACACAATACAGCGTTTCTTATGCATTCTGATTCATTATTGAATTATTGGTATAGAAATGTGATTTTGAAAATCTAGCGTCCTGGCAAACCTTTGATGAACATTTGATGCTGCAATGTTCTTTTTTTTTTTACAATATCGGAGTACAAAAGCAGTATTTATTAATTCCAATTCATTATTTAATTCAGCATTTAAAAAAGGAAGTTAAAGTTGTTTCTCCATGATAAAATGCATATGATTTATGCATTTAAACATATTACTAGTGTAAAAATTTGCTTATGAAAATGTAGTGCCCTGGCAAACCTATGATGAACGTTGCTGCAACATTTTGTGTTTTTTTCAAGTAATATCTGATGTTCTTCAAAGTAAAAATGCAGTATTTATTAATTCTGTTACATTATTTAATTTAGTATTTTAGAAAAGAGAGAAAATGATTGTCAAAGTTGTGTTTTTATGAAAAAATGCATAGGATTTATGCATTTAAAATGCATTGTTGGGAGGAAATAACTCTTAACGTTGTGTTTCATTTTCATGCAATCTCTGATGTCCTCCAAAGTAAAAAAAAAAATGCAGTGTTTATTAATTCTGACTCATTATTTAATTCAGAATTTTAAAATAAGAGAGCAAATGATTCTCAAAGTTGCATTTATTTGATCAAAAATACAGTAAAAACAGTCATATTTTCTGATTACATTTTTAAAAAAAGGGACAAAATGATTCTCAAATGTTGTTTAATAATATAATATAATTTTCGCATGTAAAATGCATGAATTGTTATTCATTCTGGTTCAATTTAGCGGTAGGCCTATATAAAAGGGAGTAAAATATTCTTAAAATTGTGTTCCTATGATAAAATGCATTCAAACGTATTATTTTTTATAGAAATATTATTTTGTTTGGATAGAAATGTGCTTTGTTGTATTGTTTGCCAAACTTTACCAACACACACACTCACACACACTCACTCACTCACTCACTCACACACACTCACACACTCACACACACACACACACACACACACACACACACACACACACTCACACTCACACACAACACACTCACACACACACACACACACACACACACTCACACACACACACTCACACACACACTCACACACTCACACACACACACACACACACACTCACTCACACACACACACACACAGCTCACACACGCACATCGACACACCACACAAACAAGCCATCCACACACACACCACAACCACAACATTGATGTAAGGTTTACTTTGAAACAATTTTCATTCAAAAATAGCTAGTAATTACAAAGAAATTGC
Source organism: Sinocyclocheilus anophthalmus (assembly GCA_018155175.1). Classification (NCBI taxonomy): domain Eukaryota; kingdom Metazoa; phylum Chordata; class Actinopteri; order Cypriniformes; family Cyprinidae; genus Sinocyclocheilus; species Sinocyclocheilus anophthalmus. The sequence continues at coordinate 113,033 of JADLZN010011685.1, read as the reverse complement.
AAGTAATGCATTGAATTAAACATGAAATTTTGAGGTAGAACATTTTAAATAGTATTTTCTTGTGAAACATACTCTAATGCTCTTTGTTTTATTTACAACTTAGAAAAAAAAAAATTTTTACAGTGTTTTTTAACTCAGTTTTTGCTAATTGTCCGTTGTTCCCAAAGATTTGCTGTGTTTTTGTTTGCCGCAGATTTACTAAAGGTTTCAGGGCTGGAGAGCATCTTTTGTTAGAAGTTGAGGTTAAGTTGTTGGATTCAGTGTGATGATTGTTAGTTTGGTGGTTTTGATTTCGTCAGAATCGAGAGAAGCAGAAGCATGAGAAGTGAGGAGTTTTACCCCACCATCATCAACCTGAACCAGTTCCTCCCGCCGGAGCACGGTATCGAGTACATCGCTTGGGACATGGCACGATACACCAAGAGGTGCGGAAAACTAATGTAAAGTGACTTTCATATGAACTGATATAATATTTACGGGTTTGGAGTCAGTGAGATCACATAAGAAGTCTCTTCTGCTCACCAGGGCTGCATATATGTGTTCAGAAATACATAAAAAATTGTGAAATATTTTTACAACTTAAAATAAAAGTTTTCTATGTGAATATGTGTTAAACAGTAATTTATTTCTGTGATGCGCAGTTGTATTTTCAGCATCATTCCTCCAGTCTTCAGTGTCACATGATCTTCAGAAATCAGTATAATATTCTGATCTGCTGCTCAAGGAACATTTCTGATTATTATCAATACTGAAAACAGTCGTGCTGCACAATATATTTGTGGAAACCGTGATAAGTTTTATTTTTCACGATTCACAGATGAACAAAGTTCAAAAGAACAGCATTTATTTGAAATAAAAACGTTTGTGATGTCTCGTCTGCAGTGAACTGTGTAACGTGTTGGATCGTCTCAGTATGATCGCAGAGAGCGTGGTGAAGAGGACGGGATTCTTCGTTAATAGACCTGTCTTTTATTGCCACACGTTACGTCCTGATGAAAGGTAAATGCACACATTTAAATGACCTTTACAACAACACATCCGTTTGTTTAATGTGAGCTTTATTATATAATAGCTTTATTCCACAAAAGCAAAGTCTGTTTCAGCAGTGGCATTACACACTAAAGGTGCAAGAAGTAAACTAATCAGTCTTAAGACCGTGTAAATAATGTTGTTTATGTATTTAATAAACAAATGTGACTCATTTATGTGATAGAAATGCCCTCAGAAAAAACTGTTCCGTCAAACCTGTTTTTACATGCAAATTAAGTTGCAGAATATTCCGAAATGCTTGCCGTAGGGGTTTATCAGAGCACTAAATTAAAGGAACAGGTCTCCCAAATATGAAAATTTGCTTAGGATTTACTCACCGTAAGGTCATCCAATATGTAGATGAGTTTGTTTCTTCATCAGGTTTGTAGAAATGTAGCATTGCATCAGTGTCTCAGCAGAGGCTGCTCTGCAGTGAATGGGTGCCGTCAGAATGAGAGTCCAAACAGCTGATAAACACATCACAATAACCCACAGTCCAGCAGTTAATGTATGGAGAAGACAAAAGATGAGACAAATCCAGCATTAACACTTTTTTAACGTTAACTGATGGACTGGAGTGCTGTGGATTGCTTGTGGATTATTGTGATGTTTTTATCAGCTGTTTAGACTCTCATTCTGACAGCACCCATTCACTGCAGAGCATCCATTGCTAAGACACTGATGCAATGCTACATTTCTCCAAACCTGATGAAGAAACAAACTCCCTCTAATCTTGGATGATTTGAGGATGAGCACATTTCCAGCAAATGTTCATTTTTGGTTGAACTATTCCTTTAACACTTTACTTGAAGAAAATACAAATATACAGTAAAAATTGTGAAATATTTTTACGGTTTAAAATAGCCATTGTCTATGTGAATATCTGTGCAAATGTAATTGATTCCTGTGATCAAAGCTGAATTTTCAGCATCATTGCTCCAGTCTTCAGCGTCACATGATCCTTCATTTTTGGTGTTGTTTTGACAGATGGGAGTTTTGAGGACTGTCTGGATCGAACCAACACCGCTCGGTTCATGGTGGCTAAATGTGCTCTGGCGTATCAGCTCTACGCTCTCGGGATGATCGACAAACCCAAGCTTCAGTTCGACACAGACTGCGTCAGGTATCTGCTCAAACACGCATTACAGCAGTCAGGCGCTCTTTCTGTCGCACTGATGTTGTTTATGTGTGAGCAGGTTATTCGAGGAGCTGTACGAGGATCACAGCGACATGCTGTCTTTACAGTACGGAGGATCTCAGCTGGTGCATCGAGTGAAGACGTACCGTAAGATCGCACCCTGGACACAACACTCCAAAGACATCATGCAGACGCTCTCCCGTTACTATAGCAACGCCTTCTCAGGTAAACACCTGAACACCTGGATGCTGCTTTCATCTGTAGTCCAAGGTGGCATGCAAGGTTATTATAGTTTTGAATTTTTTAATTCGTTTTATTTTAATATCGTTTGGTTTTTATTAGTTTCATTTAATATTTTGGTTTTTATTTTGTGAACACATTTTTAATTAGATTTTATTAGTGCTGTGAAACGGTTAATCGCGATTAATCGCATCCAAAATAAAAGTGTGTGTGTACTGTGTATATATAAATACACACACATGCATGTATATATTTAAGAAAAATATGTGACCCTTATTACCCTGGTCATTTTTGGAAATTGAGATTTATGCATCATCTGAAAGCTGAATAAATATTTCCATTGATGTATGGTTTGTTAGGATCGGACAATATTTGGCCGAGATACATTTAAAATACTATTTGAAAATCTGGAATCTGAGTGTGCACAAAAATCTAAATATTGAGAAAATAGCTTTTAAAATTGTCCAAATGAAGTTCTAAGCAATGCATATTACATATAGGCGATATCCGCAAAAATGACCCAGTTTGTGTATCGTGACCCATAAATATATTCATGGAACATGATCTTTACTTAATATCCTAATGATTTTTGGCATAAAAGAAAAATCTATAATTTTGACCCATACATATTTATTGTTGACTATTGCTACAAATATACCCCAGCAACTTAACACGCAGAGTTCACAATATGTTATGTTTTTATATTAAATATATTTATATATAATATTAAATATAAGAATATAAATGTATATATAATGCATGTAAATATTTTCAAAATATATATTGTATGTGTGTCTTTATATATGCATAATAAATGTACACAGTACAGACACATATATTCTGTAAACAAAAACTTATTTTGGGATTCGATTTAAACAGCTGATAAAAACTAGTGCTGTCAAACGATTGGTTTAGTTTAACTAAAGGTTAGCAGAATTAATATGGTATTCACTTCCAGAGCACAGGCCAAAGAAAGACTTAGGCTAATTTAACCTTAGTGATGCAAATGTCTAGGAACACAAAATTAAATCATGCTGAGATTGATTAGATGGTAAAAGTATACAAATATACACCAAAATGAAGCAGTCAAGACTTTTTACTAAAATAAATCTACACAAGCTGTGCTTAATGTCATATCTAATTATGTGTATTGAGATATTTAATATGAAAATAAATGTAGCCTAATTTGGTTATGATGGTCTTATTTAACCTTAACATGATTATTTATTTTTGCTAATTATTATTTTATTTGTTAGTTTTTCAATAACTGTTGTTAGTTTTGTTTCGTTTTAGTTTTTCATTTATTTTGATGTTTTTATTTTATTTCAGTTTACAAAATCGTTTTTTCATCAATCGTTTTCATCTTAGTTTTAGTTTTAGTTTACGAAAATAACCTTGGGGTTTAATGGCATGGTTATATATAATTATATATAATTGAATTTGTGTTACTAGACTTACTGGTCAAAAATTTTGTATTCTTCTGCTGACAAGGCAGCATTTATTTTGATCCGAATATAGGTTAAAAAACTTATGCAAAATATTTTTACAGTTTAAAATAACCATTTTCTATTGTAACATCTGTTAAACTGTAATGTATTTCTGTGATTCGCAGCTGTATTTTCAGCATCATTCCTCCAGTTTTCAGTCACATGATCCTTCAGAAATCATGTGAATCCTGAAAAAAAATGATCACGGTTTCCACAAAAATATTGGGCAGCACGAATGTTTTCAACATTGATAATAATCAGAAATGTTTCTCGAACAGCAAATCAGCATTTTAGAATGGTTTCTGAAGGATCATGCAACACTTAAGAATGGAGTAATGATGCTGAAAATACAGCTGCGCATCACAGAAATAATTACAGTTTAACACATATTCTCATAGAAAACAGCTGCTTTAAATTCTAATAATACTGTCACAATTTACTGTTTATTTTTGATCAGATAAATGCAGCCTTGTGAGCATAAGAGACGTCTTTCAAAAATATAAAAAAATAAAATTATCCAAAAATTTGACCTCTTCGGGTGCATATTATATTTCCAAACACAGAAATTTACTTTATTTTATTGCTTTTATTTATATTTTTCATGATTAAGCACATTTAAACTCCAGATTCTCATTACAGTAATGCAAAAAAAAAAAAAAAAAATATTAAATTAAATTATTTCATAATTTTTTTCCCACTACCCGTCTATAGAAATGTGCGTATTACATAATATGATGTTAATGTGTCAGGTTTCATAAAGTTAATGATGGTCTGGAGAGAGAGAGAGAGCGGGCGAGAGACCTGTGTGAGCCATTATATCCTCCACCGACATTCTCTCATTCTCTCATTCTCTCCTTCATGAATTATTCATATCTGGTTTTGTGCTGATGGGCCGTTTTATGTGAATTATAATGATTACATTTATAAATGGCCGATCTCACATGTGATTTGCCCTGTGCAGAGCCGAATCGATTAGGAAGCGTGCGAATGCGCCGCATGCAGTGGCTTATTGTCAGGTTTTGCTGTGCAAGAAGTGATTTTCTGAAATCACTCTGCGTTTGGATGACGTTGTTGAGTTTTTCCATGTTTATTGTGTTTCATTTATTGTATTTCCTGACATAATTGGATCTTTTATAGGCCTATGTGTCGGTATAGCAACAACCCAGTTCTAGTCTCAGTGGTTACAGCATCTCCAAACTTGAATCCCATTGGTCGATGGTGAATGTTATTGGGTCACACGGTTTGTTTTCCCGTAATTCTGCATTTGAACACTCACCGCGTCATCGCTGCCTCGTGGGAGTTCGGTTTGCGCACACAAACGCTCATGTTGTGGTCTAAATTGCTTGATGTACTCATAATAACGTTATGATTTTAGGATATGAGTGAAATGTAATGTAACCCTGAAATTTGCTGTAATTGCCGTTTGGTTAATTGGCGAAGGCACCGCATTCCAATCAAGTGCTGTAATTATATTGCCCCTCGTACTCTTTCGCCGTCAGCGACGCAGCATGGTTTACATAAACAAACAGGTGTGTGTGTGTGTGTGTGTGTGTGTGTGTGTGTGTATATACCTGTTTTTATATCCCGGTGGGGAGTTAAACCTGAATACACACAGACTTATGGGGACGCGTGTCACTGTGGGGACCTAAATTGATGTCCCCATGGATAAACAAGCTTATAAATCTTACAGAATTAAGTTTTTTGACAATCTAAAAATGCAGAAAGTAAGAGGCAGGTTTAGGTATAGGGCGATACAATAAACGGCCTGTACAGTAGAAAAACCATTACGCCTGTGGAATGTTCCCACAAGCTACTAACCATACTGTGTTGTGTGAGTGAGTGTGTGTGTGTGTGTTTGAGTCTGTTTGTGTGTGTGTGTTTCGTGCGTCTGTGTCTGTCTGCGGTGTGTGTGTCCTTTGTCGTGGTGTCTCTTTTCCTGTGCCTGTGTCCCTGTGTCGGTCCTGTGTCTTTGTGTCTGTTTCTGTGCCTGTGTGTTGGTGTGTGTGTGGTCTGTCTGTCTGGGTGTGTGTCTGTGTCTGTGTTTATCTTTTCTGTGCCTGTTTCTGTGTGTTGTTTGTGTGTGGTGTGTGTGTGTGTGTGTTTGTGTCTGTGTCTGTGTCTGTGTGTCTCTTTTCTGTGTCTGTGTCTGTCTGTGTGTGTCTCTCTTTGTGTGAGTGTGTGTCTGTGTATAATGTCTGTCTGTGTGTGTGTGTGTCTTTCTGTTCCTTGTGTCTGTCTGGTGTGTTTGTCTGTGTGGCTGTTTCTTTCCTGTGTCAGTGTGTGTGTCTGTGTTGTGTTTGTGTCCTTTCGTCTGTGTCTGTGTGTTGGTCCTGTGTGTTTTTTTTCCCCTGTTTCTACCAATAGTCATGAAGGTCAATTTTTGGAAATTGAGATTTATACATCATCGGAGAGCTGAATGAATAAGCTTTCATTGATGTATGGTTTGTTAGGATCGGACAATATTTGGCCAAGATACAACTTTTTGAAAATCTGGAATCTGAGGGTGCAAAAAAATCTAAATATTGAGAAAATCATCTTTAAAGTTGTTCAAATGAAGTTCTTAGCAATGCATATTACTTATCAAAAATTAAGTTGATATATTTACATTAGGAAATTTACAAAATATATTCATGGAACATCTTTACTTATATCCTAATGATTTTTGTCATAAAAGAAAAATTTATAATTTTGACCCTTTCAATGTATTGTTGGCTATTGCTACAATATACCCATGCTACTTATGACTGCTTTTGTGCTCCAAGGTCACATATTACACATTCTTTACTGATTAAGTTATAGCATTTGTGCATTTATGCTAAATGTATTTAGACTAGTGTTTTTCATATAAATACATAGAAACCATATAGCAGGGGTTTTCAAAAACTGAGGGACAAGGCACTTGTCTGCAGCTAAATTTGGGTTTTAATGACACTCACACAGTTCAGTCTAGGGCTGCACAATATACCTGACCCTGGAGCACAAAACCAGTCTTAAGTAGCACGGGTGTTTTTGTAGCAATAGCCAACAATACATTACATGGGAGAAAATTATAGATAGCTTATTTATTCAGCTTTCAGATGATGTATAATCTCAATTTAAAAAAAATGGACCCTTATTACTGGTTTTGTGCTCCAGGGTCACATATTCCATTACTCCTATAACACAATTAATTAATGAATAATATAATAAAATTCGGTATGAATATCCCACATTTATCGCCCCGCCCTATTTTAAAGTAACAATTTCTATAATGAAAACGCTTGGCCTGTCAGGTTTGCTTCGGTGCTCGACGAGTCCAGAGAGTCTGGTTTTTTCTCTGATATGAGCAGAGAGATGAAGTTATTAAAGGAGCAACAGGAATGGATGAGTGACTCATTTCTCAGATTCCTCCTGTCATTTTAACCTGGACTCTCACCTGATCTCCGCTCAGATGGATGTTACCGAGGTGTTTAGCGTGGCACATTCGCTGAAGGACACCTGGCGACATGTCTGTATGTTATTCGATTTGTTTCACGTCCCAACTGAAGATTAAACCTTTATTTACTTGCCCTTGTGTTATTTCAGTCTAATATGCCAGATAACACTCATGCATCTCAGCCACATCTAAGGATTTTCATACATCTAAAGCCCTGTTCCGTCTGCACATATTATATAATATCTATATATAGTTTTTTTATTTATTCTTTAGTAGACTCTTTTATCCAAGCGACTTACATTTAGCTGTATACTGCATGACTTAATATTTACTCTTTATATCTAATCTTGTTGCGTGTAAATCTGCGTTTTAAATAATTTTTTTAGCTTATACTGTGATATTTTTAGTATTGCCTTTTAGTCATAGTTTAGAATTCGGTTATATTTTATTATTGCGTCAACATTAATCACACCCCACCGCATCCAAAATAAAATTTTTGTTTACATACTCGTGTATGAGTCTATCTAATATATATAAATACACAAACATACATATATATTTTAAAAATATTTACATGTGTGTATTAATTTATATTCTTATATTGTATTTATCTAAACTCTATTAATATATAACAAAAAATGTTCTTAAATTGATTAATGCATGTGTTTGTATTTATATATTATAATTGCACAGTATACAACGCATATATATGTACACAAATTTTTTTATTTTGAAGCGATTATCACGATAAAAAAATACGTTTGACCGCACTAATTTTTATATTTTCAGTTTTTTCTTTTTTGTAATTTTGGTAAATTAATTAAATTAAAGTTTTAGTAATTTAGTTACATTTTTTTAGCTTTTAGGTTGTTTTATATAGTATCTTATTATACAGTGGTGTGAAAAAGTGTTGGGCCCCTTCCTGATTTCTTATTTTTTTGCAGGTTTGTCACACTTTAATGTTTCAGATCATCAAACTAATTTAAATATTAGTAAAATATAACACAAGTGAACACAACATGCATTTTTTTTAAATGAAGGGTTTTATTATAAAGGGAAAACTAAATTCAAAACTACATGGCCCTGTGTGAAAAAGTGTTTGCCCCCCTAAACCTAATAACTGGTTGGGCACCCTTAGCAGCAACAACTGCAATCAAGCGTTTGCGATAACTTGCGATGAGTCTGTTACAGCACTGTGGAGGATTTTGATCCACTCATCTATGCAGAATTGTTGTACTTCAGCCACATTGGAGGGTTTTCGAGAATGAACCACCTTTTTAAGGTCATGCCACATCATCTCAATAGGATTCAGGTCAGGACATTGACTAGGCCACTCCAAAGTCTTCAATTTGTTTTTTCTTCAGCCATTGAGGTGGACTTGCTGGTGTGTTTTGGATAATTGTCCTGCTGCAGAACCCAAGTTTGTTTCAGCTTGAGGTCACGAACAGATGGCTGCACATTCTCCTTCAGGATTTTTTGGTAAACAGCAGAATTAATGGTTCCATTTATCACAGCAAGTCTTCCGGGTCCTGAAGCAGCAAAACAGCCCCAGACAATCACACTACCACCGCCATGTTTGACTGTTGGTATGATGCTTTTTTTTATGAAATGCTTTGTTGGTTTTACGCCAGATGTAACGGACACACACCTTCCAAAAAGTTCAACTTTTTGTCTCATCAGTCCACAAGTAGTTTCTCTTCCCAAAAGTCTTGGGATCATCAAGATGTTTTCTGGCAAACCTGAGACGAGCCTTTATGTTCTTTTTACTCAGCAGCGGTTTTCCTCTTGGAACTCTGCCATGCAGACCATTTTTGCCCCGTCTCTTTCTTACGGTGGAGTCATGAACACTGACCTTAATTGAGGCAAGTGATGCCTGCAGTTCTTTGGATGTTGTTGTTGGGTCTTTTGTGACCTCTTGGATGAGCCGTCGCTGTGCTCTTGGGGTAATTTTGGTCGGCCGGCCACTCCTTGGAAGGTTCTCCACTGTTCCATGTTTTTTTGCCATTTGTGAATAATGGCTCCCACTGTGGTTCGCTGGAGTCCCAAAGACTTAGAAATGGCCCTTTTTTTTTTTAAAAATAACATTTTCCTCCAGACTGATAGATCTCAATTACTTTCTTTCTCTTTTGTTTCTGAATTTCTTTGGATCTCGGCTTTTTAGGATCTTTTGGTCTACTTCACTTTGTCAGGCAGGTCTTTTTTAAGAGATTTCTTGATTGCGAACAGTTGTGGCAGTAATCAGGCCTGGGTGTGGTTAGAGAAATTGAACTCAGGTGTGATATACCACAGTTTTAACAGGGGGGCAAACGCTTCTTCACACAGGGCCATGTAATTTTGAATTTTGTTGTGTACTTGTGTTTATTTTGACTATGTTAAATTAGTTTTATGATCTGAAACATTAAAGTGTGACAAACATGCAAAAAAAAATAAGAATTCAGGAAGGGGGCCAACATTTTTTCACACCACTGTATATATATATTTATATATTCTATAGAGCTTTTATTTATTATTTTTCAGTTTTAGTTTATTTTAATATGTCAAGTTAAACAAAAAAAATTTGAAATAATTTTTCTCATAAATAATAAATCGTAATAATAAAAAATAAAGTTTTAATAAAATATGGTTTTAAATGATTAATTGTAGTTATTTTATTTCATGTTTTATTTGAGTTACATTTTGAGTTTTTTTCTGTCTTTAAAAAAAAAAAAAGTAAGTAATTTTAATTTCAGGTACCAACTTTTGGTTTTGTTTTACTTACCATGTCTCTACATCAAGACAAAAATACCATAAAAGTAGACATTTATTTATTTATTGGTAGAAGTTTCGTTTTTGAGTGAGCTGTTCGTTTAAGTTAATATTAATAAAATACTTAAAAATACTGTTTCACTGCAAAAAAGAGATTTTATTTTATTTTTTGAAAATTAATGTTTCTTAAACTCTTTGACATATTGTTCGTGTTTTTAAGCATAACTGCCTAAAGTTACAAACGACTTTCTTATCTCAGTCCCATCGTGCATCTCCCAGTAAATGTATCTTGATTTAAGAATATTTAGATATTTGTACTGGAAAGCGAGATGAAAATACTGAGGAAGAACATCACTGTTTGCGGCGTGCTGGTTAATTAAAGGAGCAGGTTTACGGTTTGATTGAATGGCTCATCGTTCATGTTTCTGGCTATTTTAGAGCTTCTTCAGACTCTTTTCTTCTTCTCCATGTTGTATTTATAGCCTCGTCTCATTTAACCTCTCCTCAGGTCAATTCTGCTGAAATGAATCATAGTTCAGCGCACATGCAGTTCATCAGGACAGTCTCTTATATTTCAATACTACACAGGTGAATCTCAAGCACATGTTGTTTTTCACTCAAAATCAAAAGAAAGAAATGACGTTGCATTAAAAACTGTAACCCATTTTAGCACCATTAAAAATTTTTGCATTGTGATATTTTTGTGAAGATTCTTGTCATTAAAAAGAAACCTATTTTAGGACCATCACTTTTTTATTTTTTATTTTTTGGCCATTTTTAAAGTAAAATCTAATATTTAATTTCTGGGTTTCGGAGTGAGATCTTGGCACAAAAAAAAAAAAATATTCTTGAGATTCCACATTTACTCTTCTGAATCTTTTTATTAAAAGGTCTGTTGATAAATCTGTTTAATGTAACTAAAAATTTATCCTTTACTTAAAATATAAAGATAAAATTGTAAATTAATAAATATAATATGAAATTAAATTAGATAGAATTAAATAAAAATATAAAATAATAAGTCTTAATCTAATTGAAATAAATTATCATTAAATATAAAAAAATAACAAAATATTATTGTAGCTCATAAAGCTTTGGTTACATTCACCAATGGATAAATATTGAAACTGCGTACACATAAAATAAATAATAACTATAAATTCATATAAAAAAAATTATTTTATTGTACTTTTTAAAAGGTGGTAAAATGTGTCCATATTGTAAAGCATGTATAATAAAATTACATACAAATATAACGTAATGAATTAACATTTAATTAAATCCATACCATTAGTAAAACAAACTTTGATTGATTTCAAGACTTAAATGTTTCATGCCTTTAATGAACTTATAACCCTACCTGTAGCTTATACTCTTTTGTAAAATGTCTGCAAAGGAACATTCATGTAAATGTTAATAAAATAAATTAATAAAACATTTTACTATTGTGTCTTTTGTACAAGGTTTCCTGCACTAAAACAATTGTAATGTATTATTTCAGGAGCATGCCGGAGATTCGCTGGACTGTCAGGCATTTCCATGTGATGTTTGTGGATGAACGTGTTTGTGCATTAATATCGCTCGTCTCAGTTCTCATCTCAGCTTTATTTAATCAGAAAGATGCTGAAATGGCCTTGAGGATAACGAGGAACGAGTGTAATTGCGCTCGGTGCTTGTCGATTAACTCTTAATTACGCAGAGGACGATAGCCTCAAACCACACCTCGCGATTATCGCACCTTTAACTGTGGATATTCTCAAAAACAAAGACCTGGCAGCTGAAAGCAGAGGCAAACACTGCTGTGCAGCTGATTCTGTCATTGTTTGGTGATCAGGGGGTTTTCAGACTCAGCTTCAGGTTTAGTGCTTTGTTTTTACTGGCGTCACAAAAACGGTTCATGTTGCTGAAGTGTTTGTAGTTTGGTTGTATACAATTAAAATTGAAGGACAAAAATAAGTACTGTAAATAAAATAAAAAAACACACGTTTGTCTAACAAGTATATTTACAAAAAATTGTATTACATAATGTTAATAATATTATAATAATACAAATACAGTAAATAAAGTCTTTTATAATCTATATATCCAGTATATATTAGTAAAATGGTAAAAAAAAACTTCAATTTTATAAAATAAAATATTTGTAGCTAATGCAAGAATATGCCACTAGCAAGGTAGTCATGAAATACTAAAATATGTACCTTTGAATCAGTTAAATCACTTGGGTAAAATTATAAAGGAAAAAAACAATATAATAAATTAAATTGACCCAATATATAATTCCTAAGTCATCAATACAAATTTATGTAGCTGATAAAGTAAATTCAACGGCATGTAATTTTTTTTTTTATTTTCTTGGAACTGGTCAAATGTTAACCTTGAATCTAATCAAATAATTGTGCTTGGGTAAAATGTTCTGCCACTGAATACATTAATGTAATTTAAGAACTAACTGCATTAAATGAATAATATAAAATAAGAGCAATCACATAAATAACAAAATAAAATAAATAATTAAAAGTATATCTATAATGTCATAAAGTAAATAAAATGCAATAAGAGAATTACATAAACGTATGCTCTAATATAATGAATAAATAATAAATAAAATATATAATAATAAATAAACAACATGAATGTAAAAAATTGTTAATCTGTTTCAAAGTAAAGCATGGCACTAGAAATGCCAAGGTCATGGGTTTGATTCCCATGGAATGCATGAACTGATCAAATGTATATCTTGTATGTACTAAAATTAAATTTGGATAAATTGTCTGCAAACTAAATGTAATGTAAATGTAAAAAATAAATAGAATAAAATGCATCCTATTAGGATTGTCAAACGGAGTAGCTCTCGAAGTAACACTGATGGTTTGTGTCTCAGATCAACCTGTGCATGAGCTTCTTCGAGACTTTAACAGAACGAGCAAAAACAACTCCTGACCCGGATTTCCAGTCTGCTTAAACCCGCTCATATTCATTATCACAATGTGTACATTATTTTCAAAGTACTCGTTATTTTTATGTATAACGTCACACTTAATGCACTGCTCTCAAAAATTCATGACACTTTAAAAACACACTTAAAAAATACATGCTGATATCTATAACTGTATGGGACTGGGTAAATGTTAGGAACGAGATGCCCTCGTTTGTGGAAATGAAATTATCATGTACAGAGGGCTAACTCACAGAACACCCCAGAATCAAAGTGAAAAAACGATGGCAGCAATCAGGGAAAAATGTCAGTGGCCTCCACCTGTCAAACCATTTCTGTTTTGGGGGTCGTCTCATTGTTGCACATCTAGTGCACCTGTTGTTAATTTAATAAACACCAAAGCAGCTGAAACTGATTAACAACCCACTCTGCTACTTAACTGACCAGATCAATATCCCAAGATTTTAATTGACTTGATGCTATACTCTGATTAAAAAATGTTCCTTTAATTTTTTTGAGCAGTGTATTTTCAACTAAAACTATGTCGTATTGGATCAGCAACATAATTCATTATGAGTGAATTCTGAAACTGTCAAGGTTTGAATATTCCATATTTATTTCTGCATTTACTCCTTTTTTGATTAAGAAAAAAAAATTTGTAAATTTTTAAAACTGGTTTAAATACCATGAACAAAATTATGATGCAAAATGGTATATATAAATATATATCATATATAAAATATTGATGAGAAATCTTATTTGAATTTATCATTGTATGAAATTTATAAAAACATATAGTCTGAGAATTGCCAGTATTAACCCCTATGGAATGAATAGAGTTGAACTCATGGTTGCGTAAAAACATGCCACATTTATAAAAGCTACATATTTATTTCTAACAAAACATAAATATTAATCTGAAAAGCTTTCAAACTGAATAAATTCATTTTACTTGCATGAGCTTTCACTTTAAGAAAAGTGATCATTTTTTTCATCAATAAACGTACATATTAATGTTCATCAACAATATTCAGTTCAAAGAGTTGTGAGAAATGTGGGAAAAAAGGCTAAAATATATTTTACAAAAGTTTTTGACACTAATATAACCTCATACATAATTTAACAGAAAGTGTTTTTGACACTAATGGTGCCTCCAACACACCCCTGGTCAAAAAAACCCAAACACAAAACCTTATTTTAAATGGTTATATCTCCTAAAAAAAGAAAAAAAAAGATGTGTATTTTGAGCCTCTTAAAGGGGTCATATGATGCTTTTTTTAAAGATCATTATTTTGTGTATTTGGTGTAACAGAATATGTTGACATGCTTTAATGTTCAAAATACACATTATTTTTCAAATACTGTACATTATTGTAGGTCCTCTATGCCCCGCCTCTCTCAAACGCTTCGTTTTCTACAAGTGCAGTCTGCTCTGATTGGCCAGTTGAACCAGTGCATTTTGATTGGCTGAACACCGCAAGCACTCGTGTGAAATGTAACGGCCCTTACCATAATCGCGTGCTTCATCTTTCAAAATAAATGTAAATACAGAGCCAGAAATGGGAACAGAGTCGCGTGACAGACACAGTGATGAAGCTGGTATGTGTTTGCAGTACACAAGCCACGGTTAAGACAGCTGACTCCACTGTGATGTGACCCTGTCTCGCTCTCTCTCTCTCTCTCTCCCTCTCTCTCATCTCGTCTCTCTGCTCTCTCCTCTCTCTCTCTCTCCTCCCTCGTTCTTCGCTCTCTCCTCCGCTCTCGTCTCCGCGCGCACACGCACGTAACAAAACAGTAGCTGATTCAGAAGCGTTAGATTGTCATAGCAAAGTCAGAATGACCTCCTCTCCTAGGTTCACGAAACGGTCGTCCATAAAATGCATTGCTGTTCTGTTGTAAGTAATCTTAAAGATTCCTAAATGCATCTACTTCTGGAAGGCCATATAAAGTGCTTTTGCTTTCGCACTGATACACACAGCGTCTCCCTGACATGCTGCGGTCAACACTAACTGCGTTACTGAAACCACACCTTTCTTTCTTTGCGTGCACATTTGGGCGGTGTTATGCAAATCTTCCCTCATAGTGATGTATATATGTGGGGGCATGTTAGAACGAGCCGTTTTAGGGGGGCGTGGCAGAGTCTTAACTTTGATAAAGAATATCTCTTTGGTTTTGAGACTTTAGTCTTTGCAACTTCAGGGATCTTATCTATGCACAATCAGCTTGTAACACTCCAAAGAGAAAGGAAAACTTGAAATCGCATCATATGACCCCTTTAAAGCATTTGCAAAGTTTCGTCAAACTGTGTTTTATAGAAATTCTTATGCATCTCTTCTGGGTCGAAATTTACTGAATGCATTATGAGGGTAAGAAAACGTGATGTGACATGAATGCATGGTGAAAAATGTAAGTAAGATCGTCTAGAAGAGTAATAGCACAACTAAGTACAGTATACAGCTTTATGAACAGCTACTGGTTGGTGTTTCATCGCCTTAAACCTGTATAAACATCAAAAGGGTTTTCCGCCGCGCTTCATTTCTAGCATCTACAGCTTCCAGTTTCTGTCCATCTGTGGTTTGTGGTTTATTCTTTTATTGCTATGATGTTAAATAAGCGTTTGTGCAGCCCATGACCCACTTTAGTTTCCTCCAGCTTTGTGATGCCGCTTGCATTATGAACACAGGGTTGTTGTGACAAAGAACTATTATCAGACACAAAACGAAATGAGAGGAATCTGACCTGTTTTGAGGAATTGTAGCATCAAATAGTCTCTGAAATGATGTTCCAGGACAAATAGGACATTCGTGTTTGCATGCATTTCTGTTCAGTTCACCAATCGCCGGACAGTTCATGTGGGTGAATCTCACAAACACGTCTTGAGTCTTTATGAATTATTATATTTTTCAATCAGGATTTTTGAATTGACTTTTATATTAATGTAAATTAAACACATTTTCCCCTCAAATTTTATGCACATGTGTGCATGTATTTTGCATGCATATAAAATTGATTTATGCTGGGTTTAATTAAACTATTTAATGTATTTTAATTTAAACCAATATTTTATATTGTAACAATAATAATTGTATAATATTCCAACTTTTATCTTATATTATTTATATTTATATATTATTATATACATTTTATATAGTTGTTATATAAAGGAAAGGTTTTTATACAAAACGGAAAAAGTGTATTTTGAAAAGTTCGTTCCCTAATAAATAGTAATATAAAAAATACTAAATATAAATTATTATATTGTATATAATTATATAATGTATTTTAATATTATCCATTTAATATATAATATTACATGTCAATTGAAACATACTTCACATTATTATGCACATGTTTATCGCTGGTTTACGTACTCTTTATGTTGTTGTAATAAAATTAATTTGTTCTGGTTTTATTAAATTTTGTATATATATCTATTATAATATATATTATATCTATATAATTATAATAATTATATATATATATATATACTATAGTTGAGCTACTTTTAACTAACAATACTGTTGTGTGTTTGTGTGTGTGTGTGTGTGTGTGTGTGTGTGTATATATTATGTGTGTTTTATATGGTAATGTTGAGAATATATATATATACTGTGGGTACGGAAAGTATTCAGACCCTTAAATTTTTCACTCTTTGTTATGTTGCCGCCATTTGCTAAAATCATTTAAGTTAATTTTTTTCCTCCATGTACTGTACACACAGCACCCATATTGACAGAAAAACACAGAATTGTTGACTTTTTGCAGATTTATTAAAAAAGAAAACTGAAATATCACATGGTCCCTAAGTATTCAGACCCTTTGCTGTGACACTCATATATTAACTCAGGTGCTGTCCATTTCTTCTGATAATCCTTGAGATGTTTCTACACCTTCATTTGAGTCCAACTTTGTTTGATTATACTGATTGGACTTGAATAGGAAAGCCACACACCTGTCTATATAGACCTTACAGCTCACAGTGCATGTCAGAGCAATTGAGAATCATGAGGTCAAAGGAACTGCGTGAAGAGCTCAGAGACAGAATTGTGGCGAGGCACAGGTCTGGCCAAGGTTACAAAAAACTTTCTGCTGCACTTAAGGTTCCTAAGAGCACAGTGGCCTCCTTAATCCTTAAATGGAAGACGTTTGGGTTGACCAGAACCCTTCCTAGAGCTGGCTTTCCGGCCAAACTGAGCTATCGGGGGATAAGAGCCTTGGTGAGAGAGGTAAAGAGAACCCAAAGATCACTGTGGCTGAGCTCCAGAGAGATGCAGTCGGGAGATGGGAGAAGTTGTAGAAAGTCAACCATCACTGCAGCCCTCCACGAGTCGGGGCTTTATGGCAGAGTGGCCCGATGGAAGCCTCTCCTCAGTGCAAGACACATGAAATCCCGCATGGAGGACTCCAAGATGGTGAGAAGTAAGATTCTCTGGTCGGATGAGGCCATGATAGAACTTTTTGGCCTTAATTCTAGCGGTATGTGTGGAGAAAACCAGGCACTTGCTCATCACCTGTCTAATACAGTCCCCACAGTGAAGCATGGTGGTGGCAGCATCAGCTGTGGGGGTGTTTGTCAAGCTGCGGACAGGACGCCTGTTGCAATCGAGGGAAAGATGAATGCGGGCAAGTACAGGGATATCCTGTAAAACCTTCTCCAGAGTGCTCAGGACCTCAGGTTGGGCCGAAGGTTTACCTTCCAACAACACAATGACCCTAAGCACACAGCTAAATAACGAAGGAGTGGCTTCACAACAACTCTTGTGACTGTTCTTGAATGGCCCAGCCAGACCCCTGACTTAAACCCAATTGAGCATCACTGGAGAGACCTAAAAATGGCTGTCCACCAACTTTACCATCCAACCTGACAGAACTGGAAAGGATCTACAAGGAGGAATGGCAGAGGATCCCCAAATCAGGTGTGAAAAACTTGTTGCATCTTTCCCAAAAAAAAACTCATGGCTGTATTAGATCAAAAGGGTGTTTCTACTAAATGCTGAGCAAAGGGTCTGAATACTTAGACCATGTGATATTTCAGTTTTTCTTTTTTCATAAATCTGCAAAATGTCAACAATTCTGTGTTTTTTCTGTCAATATGGGGTGCTGTGTGTACATTACTGAGGAAAAAATATTAACTTAAATGATTTAAGCAAATGGCTGCAATATAACAAAGAGTGAAAATTTAAGGGGGTGGAATCCTTTCCGTACCCATGTATATATATTATATATATATATATTATTATATATATATATATAATCCTGTAGTCCCTGTTTGATGCTGATGTGATTGCTTTTTCTCTGCCGTTACACACCCTGGTGTACTGACGGAGTGCTGACGTTCCTAGCCGTTCCCGGTATGTGAAGGTGATAGCTTTACACAAGCCATAAAGACAGCTGCGTAGACTGTGAGACTTACATATTAACCCAAACACTAGCCGAAGCAGACCGTACATCAGTCAGTCCTGATGCATGGGCTTTTCTTAGTGACTGAGCAGAACCTGATCCCCGTCCCACTCACTGGGAAACACACTGGAGATCACGGTTTATTTAGTTATAGAATACATATTTAAGTAAATATTTATGTAATATTTATGTACAACTTAAAGTAAATATCATTTCATTGACTGCATACTTAGTACCTATTAATTATAATATTTAGTTTTTTATTTATTTCATGTGAATGTTTATTCAATGATTTTGACTTAACTGTTCAATTTTAAGTTAACAATTTCTATAAACATTTTAAGTAATAAACAATTAAGTACACATTTAAAGTAAATCCATATTTAAATATGTATTAAAGTAAATAATATAGTTTACGTGACTACCTAGTTAGTAAATGTTAAATAACATTTTAAAATGTCCATAAATATTTTAATATATATTATGAGTAACTACTTAGTCCATTTATGTGAATGAATATTTAATAAATTTGAGTAACAATTTGATTAAATAAATAAAGATTTAAGTGTATATTATATAAGTGTATATTAAAGTAAATGTAAATTTAAGAAGTAAGTGCTTGTTTATTTATTTATGTGAAATCGTTAAATGGCGATTTAAGTTAATATAAATTAAAATATTAAAGCCAAAAATATTTAAATGTTCAATATTAATGTAATTATTAGTCATAATTGACTCATTTGGAACACATGAGCATCAGCTCTATACAGCACACAAATAACGCTCTTTATGTTCAGGCCGTGACTTAATTCATGCAGTGGAAATACATTCTACACACAAATATTGGAAACAAAAAGTCCCGATTTTTTTCTTTTCATCTCTTGGAGCCGATACCGATACTGAATATCGGATTGATGCATCCCTAGTTTTATTTGTTGCAAGCCCATGGCTTATTTTCGTCCCCCAGACGTATTGCGTGTTGCTTGGTGCTCTTATTCCTGTGTTTAAAATGGCTGAATGAATGTGCGCTAACTGCCTTTAAGAAATTTAACGATGTTAAACATTTAGTTAATATTAAACAGTACCACGTTGACAGTGCGACTACTTTGAATATTCATATTTTGGAATTGTTTTCTGGCTCTGTGTGAGTCTGGATCTGTCTCGCTCAACAATGCGCCTGATCAGTGCTTTATTAAGATCTCCAGTGAGATTGTGATGATGCTGTGATGGGGTTTATATTCTGGAGAAACGTTACCTGAGGAAACGTCTCAGTTCTTCCTGTTGCATGCATAGAGTCAGTGTGAGTCTCATTTATAAAGACTCTTTTCACACCTTTCATTCTTTCTAATTTGCGGCGTACAAATAACTTTGACACAATGTTGCTCTTAATGCAATGCATAGAGAGCAACAAACAGTATTTATTGATAGCAAAATGTCATCATATATTTAATTATTTTGTGATAGTAGTTGTTTAATTTTGTCTGTTATATTCCTGCTGAAATCAGTCTTGCTGTCGTGAATCTTTTGCTTTAGTCGAACAGATTGCACTAAATATTAATGTGTTTTTTTTTTGCATGTTTAAGAACATTAAATGACTTAAATGAAATAGCAATAAATGAATGAATCGTGGCATGAATGGACAACATAAATGCAACATTAATATATATAGAGAGAGAGATATTATTTTTGTTGTTTTTTAATTAACTTAATTTTTTTTGCATGTTTTACATTTGTCCATTTCTAATGCATTCAGCAGGTGAATGAGCAACATAAATGCAACATTAAAAATATGCATGTATCCATTATGTATATATATTTAGATTTATTTATTGCATATTTCACATTTGGCAGTTTCTAATGCATTCAGCAGTTGAATAAACAAATGCAACATTAAAAATACTGTGTGTGTGTGTGTGTGTGTTTCACAGTTGGCAGTTTTCTATTGCATTTAGTAGCTGAATGAACAATATATTGTAAATACAATGGAAAATGTACATATTAAACATTTACATATATTATTTTTGTTATGTGTATACATTATATTTTTGAGATTTATTTTATGTTTTTATTTTTGCATGTTTCTCATGCGTTCAGCAGCTCTCTCTCTTTCTCTCGCCCTGCTTGTGTGACTCAAGGTTTCT